>JAQFXM010008386.1:0-10719 GCA_034693345.1 Entomobrya multifasciata | reverse complement strand
AATTAAAATTATACTTACACTATTTCATGCCTAGATTTTATGATGAAATATTATCCTACATTAAAATTCATCCTGTACAGATGATATGTTTTTCTTGGAATAATTGTAAAAACTTGAGCCTTCTTAAGCATTGACCAATAAATATTTATAGATAATTTTCAAAGGAATATTTTGATCTATCGACTGCAAACAAATATAATCTATGTCAAAGTTAAATCGACGTAGTTATTTCAATGCAGAAAAACAATTGTCCTTGCTCAAGCTGCTAACAAGGAGCAAAAAGGCAAATAAAACAAATGCATGGAAAGTTTTAGAATTTAATTTTGCAATACTGAATGAGCAAAATTAAGACATCAAGATGTTTTACTTTTGAACCCACGTTAAGGGAGAATGAGCATTTTTTATGCCGACGTGAAATGGTGGGGGAAGGAAGGAAAGATATTTCTTTCGTAAAAGGTGCCACACGCGTGCCAAACGTGCTGCATAATATTTTGTAGCTGTTTTTGTTTAGATTAGGAAGGACTTCTGTGAAAACTTGACATTCAGTGTGAGATGAGCTCAGCTCACAGAAAAAAACTTTTGCTGCTGTTTACTCATGTCTTTATCATCTGCTCTAATTATCATAACACTCTTTGTAAAATGATGATCACGATCTCCACTGATGTTGTTTCAAACGATAAACATAACATTTTGCAAACGTGAAGCCTATATTTTTACCTAAGTGTTTTCGTAGTACATAGTACATAGTACATACTAAACTAACTATAATCATATATTGTAAAGCACTTGTTTTCAAGTTTCAAATGCTTCTATGTAGACAGGTACAGAAGAACAAAAGCAAAAGCTCCCAAATTTAATAAACAAATAGAACAGACACAATAGACAGCCTGGCACCGACACAAACCACTGCACTGACGCATGTTGCCCAAGAAGTGTCACATGAAGTTTTGACGATTAGCAGATTATTATTGTCTGGTGTAGACAGCCATAGAAATCATCTCACAGACTTATCTTTTTGAAAATAAGAATACCTGGATATAAAACTGTATTACAGCGCCATTGACATCAGTTCAGTCAGTACATCACGTTTACGCATAAGCTTTACTTACTGCGAAATTTTTACTAAATTGCATCGCAGCCTGACAAACTGAAAATCCTAACACGGGTATACTTTTTGCATTAACATTTCTGAGCATAGCCGTATAGAATCATAGTAGTGCATTCACAGAGTTCTTCATGCGTAAAATATGTTATGGTTTCCTTTAGTATGTACATCCGTCAATTTGACAGCTTTAATCTACGATGATGATGCAGATCAAAATTTATTAAAGTTAACCTTTCCAGTTTATGAATGGGCATATATTATGGCCACTAAATTATGTTACACGTGCGTACCTCCTACCTGCTAGAGTACTATTTAGCTCACTATTATTCGCATCTAATGCGCGGCTAAAATCTAAAAATAAATTAAATGATAATATGACCTTAAGATGTTATCTTTATGAAAAACGTGTTGGGTTGGTAGACAGTGCATTTGTTTGTGTAGGTATTGCTTTTAGTCTGGTATTCAGCGTGTGAAACTTTTTTTGCTTAAATAAATATCCACTGACTAGTGCAAATCAAAATCGTAACGTTTGGGTTTTATGCTAAAACTGAGTTGTATAATGCATGTGTCTACCACATAAAGCATATTGTTTTAAAATTCTTAATTAAAGCTAAAATGCTATATTGCTCATTTCCTTGTGCCTTTTTGCATTCTCCCAATTGTCACATCGAAACGTTAATCGTTCAATAACACTACACATGGAGTTATAAAAATAATTGTGAACATAATTTTCATAATATCTGTGGTAATTTTTTTCGTCCGACACAATGTTGTATAGTAAAAATCATAAATATATTATGTATATGTAATACTCTGAACTATATACATACTTCAACATCAACAATCACTAATACTGTCGCTCTCGTAATCATTGTGGTGTAGCAAACGTCATCTCATATATCGTCTGCAGTCACACAACATTGAACATTTAACAAAGATTTTCCTCAGCCAAGTCGGTACCTCTTCATGGCAGACATATATAAGTAGTACTCGACTTAATATTCTTGCTGCAGTTTTATTGTGTTGTAGTACAACAAGTGAGAGGAAAAGTGGTTTTGATTAAAATTAGGAAAAGGATTTCCTGGCAAAACTGTTAATCAGCACATGTCTTTTTGGGTTACATTACTTAACACATACGTTTGATTTCAATGATACTTTTAATACTACCTACTATTATTATGTCACACAAAAAGTTTATGGCTGGGTTGATTGACGATGTTGCCATTTCAATTTCAATTCGAGTTTTACTCATTGTCAAATGACAAACAGACCACAATTGTCACATCAAAATTGGCAGCTAATTTGTTGTACACATATTGCACCACATCACCATACTGTGTCGAAAAACCATTATGTATAAAACGATCAATTTTTACAGCCATTAAAGCTTTAAAACGGTTAATGATTAAGGACATAATTTTTTAATTAATTGCGCACGTGTACGTTCCTTCTTTTTTCTATAAATTTGTTGCTGTCAATGCCATTTTCTTAATCTGGACATTGAGCTGGCCAAAACCTGATAGAGATTACATGACGCTGTTAAACCTGTCGAATAGTGTATAAACCTATTGGAATTCTAGAGAGCAGTATAATTCAAAACAAGAAGAATATATATATGTTGTATGGATGTATATTATTGCTTTTGATGAATCATATCAAGTGAAATGGGGTGGAGCTTATTAAGTTGTTTACATAAAGAATGAGTTTCTTCCTCTTTAGCGTTCTAGTTTGCTCCGTGTAGGCGATAATGAACAATGAAATGTGTAATGTGCCTAGATAAACATGTCTAGTTAACTTGAGAAAATCAGTTCCAATATACATACTAGTTTAGGAAGACAGCTATATAAGGAGAAATCCTCAGTCAACGTCAACGAAAATAGTATTTTTTTATGAATGAGTGTGAGATGCGATATAGCTTTTGTTCAGCTTTGCAGGGAGTATGTCTAAAAGTGAATTTTAATTTCGACAAACTATACATTTCCATTTCACATCAAACATAAAAGTCTAATCCCATCCATTCGAAAGAGCTGGAATATACTTGGTGGAAATTCACAAAGCTAAAGTACAAATGTAATGCAAGCTTTTGTACATTAAATTTTTTATTGCCAATTGGTCGTATCTGTCTAGCTTTTGTCCAACATCGAAATCATTATCCGTCATGTAAAACCTAGATTAATTGTGGTTAAAACAAACATCATCGCATAACACGTATTGCACGTTGTTTTATATGTTTGTGTCATATTCACATATTTTGTAGTGTAGTTTATGTGCATAATTTATTTCATCGAGTAGCACACAAGCAGAATAGTTACATATTAATAACTGCTAATTCTACTGCTGCAGTAATAGGAGACAGATCTTTTCACTTATTACTGCTGGCATTACTGTGAGAACAAACACAAATAAAATTGCTTGCGCGACATTTACAGAGGAACATCATTAGTCATAGCTTTATTAACAAAAAATATTTTTTGGTAAGCACCTTTGTTATCCTGACTCTACAAATACATAACTTAAAATCAAACAAATGCTTATAATTTCTTTCTACTCTACTGACACAACCTTACGTGCACAAAGTGTAGCAAGAGATTTTTCTATTGCATTGATTTTGTTGTTCGTGACTAAATGCACAATAAATTCTAATTCGTTATCCTTATGGTTGTGCATTCTTAAAGTTGAGTGGGTGCTTAACTCTACTGCACTGCAGACTACATGCAAATGTGGCTGAAATTCATTGGTGTAAAATATGAAATATAAAAAAGCATATTGCAAAAGAGAGACTACTTGTTCGTTTTTTAATGTATTCCAACTTGCTGGGAATTTTAGAGTTGGTGGTCGCAACTCGCAACTAACCCAATTCCATGAATTCGAACGGATGTGAACGGTCGAGGACACCTAACTTTGCAAACAAGTGTTAATACTTATAAAAATTTAATGTGTATATTGACATGACTATTCAAATAGTTAGTTAGTGAATGTTTTGACATCAAAGTGGCATTACATTGATTAGACAAATAAACAGCAGTCGCAAACACAGGGTCAGCTTTCAATTTCAAGCAAAACATCAGAAATAAATTCTCAGAAATATACCCAGTGGAATTTTAGAAAGCTTCTGTTTTCTGGAAGTGAAGTCAGAAGTCGTTTATCGAGAAATGTTTTGTGTACATTTTAATTTTTAAATTATGTTTATACACGTGCCAGTTATCAAATTGGTTTATGTTAACAAAGAAAAGGAACCACATATGTAGGTATACGTAGATCCAATATTTGCGCAGCATTGTCAACTAAATAAATAGACTAATAAGGACCAGTCACATCCCATCAGTTTTTGTTGGATTACATTACATTCCTCCTTCAAGATCAGGAAACGAAGAATAAGTAAACTTGCGTAAATTGGCTTCGTTGTAAAAAGGTTGTTTACAAAAACATTTCCGAGTTTATTTGGTTAGTTTGACTTCAAAGAAAAGTGTTTACTTTCTGTTACTGATCTGCTCCTTTCTTACTTTGTTGTGTGGCTGACAGTTGTGAGCATACTGACTTTCGCATTTCTCTGACTTCCTTGTCCTGTCCAATCCACTCAGCAAGTGGGTCTTCTTGAGACAACTTAATCTGATTACTACACAGATATTTGCAGTTACACAATCTCTAAAAATTCCATGATCCTATTTAATATACAGACCTATCCCAAATTTTTATGCAAAAAAGAGCAAATTCGGAAAATGTGCAATAAAATGTGTCTCTATCGATCACATTAACAATCACCTAAGGATCAAAGAACTTTCGGTGTAGTTTACATAACTGTATTAAATATCATGCATCTGCGAAATCAACGTACAATTTTTATTAGCATTTTTGGTTACTGAAAAAGAGAAAAGTGAAAACCGCAAAGAAATCTATTCCCAAGTGTACTATAAACGATATCATACTTTTACGGGAAAGTAATAACTCTTTATTATACAGCAAATAGGTAACTACCGTGTTATATGACTTGTTTTGTTTGAAAAGTAACGCAACGCATAGTTGTTCAACAACACATTTATCGTGCTACTCTCATTAGATTAATGTGTTTACTTTATTAATGCAACAGCCGGATCGTTAAAAAACATAATAGACGAAGTATTTCCGGATTCTATAAAATACTTGGAAGAAAATAGCATCTAAACCAAATTGGCTTTGTAAACAATTGTTTCATATCATCACCATTTTTGCTTTAACTGTTAAGCTGAACTTCCCATTGAATTGCACCGACAACACATCATCAGCCAAAATCTTGTGCAACTGATGATTTGAAGCTCTACCGATTCACCCACATACTTGAAGGTATTATGCACCAAATATTTACCCTAATTATCTAAATAGGATGAACAATATTACAGTGAATTAAGTACTGTAATGATGCTTATAATAATATATGCGGGCTGTTTGATTGTGCCTGTTTCCGTATTTACTCCTTCCTTTCATACAAAAAACTTGAGCAATTTTGAGTCAGAAATATGAGGTCAAAACGGAACGTTTGATGAATGATTGCATTTATCAAAATCAAACATAAACAGAGATGATCGTAGGAAAGGAAGCTCTCTGCATTACAAATTTTTTATGTAGATATTTGTACATCGAACTATCCAACAGTAAATAAACACATTCATTTACTAGATACGCAGCATACCATCATATTTTGTATGTTTTTAATGATAAGGTCTGTAGACCCAACATCTAACACACGACAACGTGATGTTTTAACAGATAACAAATTATTATCTTAACAAAAAACATAACACAGTTTTTGCGCATCACACACAATTGCTTCAGTGGATATGTATGTGCAGGGGAAATATAAAAATGCAGTGTTTGTGCATTAACAACATGTTAGGATGGTGCAATTAAATGCGATTAAATGATAATAGGGCTTCCCCTAATTACCACACATGCTTTACATAGTATATCTGCAATGCTGTAATGTAGGCTCCTCATCCAAACATTGTCACTCAAAGAATTATACTTCGTTTGTACCACTTTTCCAACTGTGTGTGCCTAAATCTGTATCAAATTCCATTGTCAGAGCAGCCTACACACTTGGTTGGTAAAAAATAGTTTTTTTTGTAGATTAGTAATTGTGTGGTTATGTGCCAAATTGTACGGCACAGCTACGCGTTCCTTTAATAAACAGTCATCATCACTCAACAAATGCTTGTGGCATATTGTTTTTCGTTAAGCACTAATTACGACGATTGCATTGTTTGTTTCGTATGTCGTGTGGAGCAAAAAGGTTTTTCCTCTTTTGTTTTCCGACGTTAGTCAAGTATAAAAAAATAACTCAACTCCATGTCATCGCTTTACATACATCATCACCAAAAACCATTTGCATATATTTCATTGTATTTATTTGCGTCCAAATAAATTTGCAGAGCTATAGATTATATTATAAGCTTTGGTGGTAATGGCGAAGAATGTAATAATGAGAAAGCTAGATTTAGCCCAAACTCATAATTTACATGCAAACAAATTACATTTTTGAATCTATTATTAGGTGAGCATATAAACATACTGATCAAAACATATACTTTTCGTAAGTGGTTTTCTCAAAATACTTGTTTGGGGTGGAGTGTCAGTGATAATGGTGCAGTTACTTAGTATACAATACGAGCTTCCTAAAAATGGACACACGGATACAATGAGTGAGTTCTTTCAAATTATACACTAGATATTTCAACTACATACGTATTTCCATTGACCGAACTAATGATGAGTAATAACAATGGCATTTTTATACGGGAAAACAATGACGAAAACTCACTACACTGTAGTTATATTATGTTTCATGCGTATCAGTATTACTAGTTTGTCAAATGTCACTGATATTAAGCTTATCTTTTTCATGTTTATTTAAATTCGCTGTCAAGTTCACGGAAACAGCGAATCGCACAACGTCACAACGCACAAATTTACTGAGTATAATTCGGACGTTTTTTTGCACCTTTCGGTAATCATTTTCGTCATACATTTTCTGAGTAGTCTGATTTTGAATGGATTTATTCCTATTATTATTTTTAGACAAGCTAACAAGCGAAGCCAGGTTAATTGCTTAAAGCATCATGTGTTATGGCTTTGTTGATTTTATTCAGAATAAGAAAGAAGTAATCAATGACCTTTTTATAAATAAATGTACAAGGAGAATCCAATGCCATTTTCAGACTTGAAATTATAAATGTTTATTTTTGCACAGAATTTTTTAAATAAATATGATTTGAGTCTGCAGAAAATATTTATGTATTTATATATTCTGGACATGATGCATGTGTCTACAAAATAATTCGTTAGTCATTTTCAGTGTAACTGGCTTTTCATAATTTTTTTATAACGTCAGCAATAAATATTGTTGATTTAGCAATATATATGGCACGTTACGAGCAAGTGTGAAAATATTTATTAAAAGAAGTTGTGATTTTTTATTCAGACTGATAATTTGCAATACCATTTCAAATTGGTAAACAGGTACACGTGTGCTAATCCCTCCTACTTTTTCTGCATTCGAAATTAAATGCAATCTTACTACTTTACTACGACTAGTTTTTCTTCATATTATGTCGATCTAAATAAAGGTAAACTGGAGCAAACATTTTATATTTGTGTTGTTGACACGAAGTATTGTGTACAGAAAAATATTACACTACTTGTCTCGTTGTCTACTCGTTTACCTCAGTACCACTTCAATTTCGTTTGACATGGTTAAGCTGTTTTATGACTAGTTAAACTAGTGCTGGTTTGCTTTTACAAAACTTAATATTCCACCGTGTTTTAAAATAGACGTGAAAGTTATAACTGAATGGTAATTTATACAGACGCAAATGTAGAAATATGTGACTGCACATCTTGTCCTCTCTTTTAAGGCAACACTTGTTTCAAGTATTTTTACTTATAAAATGATGATGTTCTAAAACATATTTGTTCTATAACATTTTGTGTTTTAACATGGGATTCACGAGAAAAGCTTACATTGCTACAAATAATTTTGTTAATTGCCACTAGATCCTTCGCAGACACTATCTCTCATTTTCCAGAGAAAACTAAACCTTTCCAGATCTTAAGCTTGTGTAAGATGGATTACCAGAAGTTTCGTAACTCGTGTTGAAAATGAAGGAGCATAAACCTTTCTTAATATTTAAGAATGTAACAAGCAAACTATCGCATAAACATAGTATTAAAATCACATGCATGGACAATAATTGTTTATGCGAAAAATACTAACGAATGATAAGCAGAAAATGTTTAATTTAAATGTGCAAAATACTCGTGGAACTTATGGATAATGCCTAAAGTTTAAAAAATTCAAAGCAGCCATTAATATATAAACTTAAGCATATACAGACTGTATAAAACAGTTGTCCCATCTTAACTACGTCACCCCTATCAAATGTTGTAACGATGTATGTAGACACATGCCTTGTTTCTTGCTAAACATTCAGAATTCATGATTAATTTTCTATGTTGATGTTGCGAGTGAGTGTGATGATACTTACAAAGAAGCATGAAAGATGAGTGGGTTAAAATCCTTCTTCAATACCTAAACTTACAACAAATAGATTAGCATTACATTCCAATGCAAACACTAGAAATAATTTTACGTAAGACTGGAAATAAGCTTGAAGCACGTAGGCTTCCATTCCTGAAGTGGAAAGAAAGTACTTGATAAAAAACCTTGCGCAATCTTATGCGAAGGAGAAAGTACGAGACCATTATGACACTATCACAACTTTCATTTAATCTCACTAATGGAATGGATGTTGCATAAAATAATATGAAATACTAAAGTTGAATTGATACTTTTTTGCTAATTGGGCATAATAGTTGGAGTTGGAGCATCAAGCTTAGTAACTT
This sequence comes from Entomobrya multifasciata, assembly GCA_034693345.1. Classification (NCBI taxonomy): domain Eukaryota; kingdom Metazoa; phylum Arthropoda; class Collembola; order Entomobryomorpha; family Entomobryidae; genus Entomobrya; species Entomobrya multifasciata. Next base: position 1,739 of record JAQFXM010008386.1, on the reverse strand, counting down.
CCTTACTGTAAGGTTCAATGAAGGTCTTATAAGAAGTTTCATAATCTGCAAAATAATTTTGTATACTTGTTCCATGATATTTATGTACAATTATAAAACATACTAAAAGCATGCGATTATCGCTATTAACATGAGGGTGCGAAAGTTAAATGTCTGACTGGACTGAAGAACTGTTATCATTAAACTCAAATATGATTTTTATTTACAATTTTATGAAGATTCAGCCCATCATAGTCTTATCCTACTTCTGATTTTTATGACTACATGGCTGGCAAACTTTGACCTGTATTGATCCATTTTCAAATGAAAATACTGGACATTTCTGTATTCCATTTCAATCACGTATAAAACCTCTGACTAAGACTCTCCAGATTTTTTATTACATTCCTTGCTCCTGTTCTCAAAATTCTCTGTCTCGAACATCTCAAGAGGAATCACTTCACTACTAAGTTTGTTGAGTGTTGGTTATACACGATACACACGTTGCTCTGTTTTGTGATACAAAACTTTTTTGAGTTGTTGACAACAAAAAACCTTGTCATTTTTTCACTATCGGGGCAATATGGGCTTCACAATTTTGTTTGCAACAATCCAAGTTCCTAAAAAAAGACACGTAAAAATAGTATTATGACCAAAATCATGGGAGCCAAGCCAAGGTTGGTTGTGTCGGCTCAAAACTAGGCAGTAGGGTTAAAAAACAAGGTAATACAAGGATTCGATCTTTGTGTACTTAAAAATGGAACTTATTACATATTTGGTTGGTTCCTTGTTGTACTTTGAGTTTCAACTTTTTGCCAGTTCTCGTTAATAATAACATTGAAAGGACATCATTTCTCCAGGTAATATAATAAATTATAATTTTTACACGTGCAAATATTTCTTAGTAGTTTTATATTTTATATTGCCCCAAAGGAGGCATAAAGGAATCATATATTTTTTATCACATTATCTCGCTATAAGATGAGTAGCTAAAAAGAATTCCAAGTAGCGTGTATTTTGAGATAGTAATCATCTAACGTAAGTATTTGTTACAAAAAGTCATGCAGAAATTCTTTTGAAACTAGATTTTTAAGATTTGATAAAATTGTACAAAAGTCATATTATCTGAGGATTTTATATTATAAATAGAGCTCTTTTCTACCTACGATCTGTTCTTACCATATTCTAACCCACGCTTGACGTAGAAATCAAAATAGACTCCCTGGAATATACTTCAAAGGGATATTGATAAATAGTTATTTTATTTTGAAGTCATTAGAGAGTAGATGAATTCCTTTTGCATCGTATGATCATGATATATAGAAATGCTGTCGACCTGTGTTGAACTTCAGAAACTTTAGACTAATACTAATACTCTGCTCACTCAATACAGAACATCATCTTTGTAGTAATTCTAGTAGTTCTGAGTATTAGTTGTCGTTGTCACATTCCACGTGATTGATTTTGTGTAATGGAATGGGACCGTGTTTTTTTTATATAGCAATATTTGTAAGTTTAGTGTTCACATATATAGACAGTTTTAAAAATCGAAAGCTTTGCAACTCTTCACGGTGGTTATTAGTAAATGAAGAAATGATTGGTATATTATTAATTCTACAACGCAACGCTGACAAATAAATCAGGTCAGTATCAAACAAACTGCCTTGTCAATTCATCAAAAATTTGACATGTTTTAGGTGTCCAATACTCGTAGTATTCTATGGTACGCATATTGATTGTCCTTGAGGGTACCACGTTTT
>JAQFXM010008385.1:0-10719 GCA_034693345.1 Entomobrya multifasciata | reverse complement strand
GGTCGCCTGAAAAATTATGCTACATTGTTTTTCGTTTTATCGTTTTCGTCGAAAAAGACGAAGTATAATCAGGCATAGTTTTAGTCACGTAACCTATTTTCAAAACATAAAAAAAACAAAGGTATAGAGCGTACGTTATGAGAAGCCTTGTAACACTGTTTAGATACATTGATTGTATCATTGAAATGCTAAAAGGGAAAATGAAATTTCACATATCGTTTTCCATATTTACATGGAAATGGGACTTGCTATATGCTATACAAACTGTTAAATGTTATCTAATCTAATCCGTTTTAAAGTGGAACAACAGGCATACATAATTAATTACTACTGTAGAATTTTCGGTGTTTCCCGGGAAACCCCACAATTTAATTTTAATTAGGTTATTAAAAGAACCACTACCACTACTCAACTTCGCCTATTGTTTGTATTCATGTTGGCAGGTCTGAAAATTCATCAAATGATTAGATTGCTGGGTTAATTTGCTCCTGTAAACAAAGCAAATGGTATTTAAAGTTGCTTTAAAGTATTTACTGTTGTTCTGCAATTATTATGTTTAAGCCATTCTAAATAGCATAGCGCTAAGCTTCATATACTGCTACAGACGCAGACCACGAATAAGGGTTTAAAAGTGCCGTTTTTACATACCTTCTCACTATTTAAAGCATAAGAAAAGTATTCATTTCGATATTTCGAAACTACCAAAAAATTTATATTAACTTACATATTTTTGCAGTTACTCTGTACATTTCAATAGGTACTGAAGGGTTGTTAAATCGAAAAAATTCTGACGTGCACGCTATCACAACCAGTAAAGCAGACATGTCCGTAAATGATGAAACCATCCATTCTCCGGGGTGTCGTATTACCTATTGACTGTTAAGTTAGAAGTAATAAGTATATCGAATTGTTTTTGAACACAATATTCTCCTTTGTTCATGACTGCAGTAACATTGCATGACAAACCGCACTCACAGCATGAATCAAATGAGTTTCATTAGATTTCATCATTGTTTGCTGTTGTTGCTACGTTCGCTGCCGGTGAAAGCAGTACAAGTACAAAAGAATATCATACATCATTTCAAGTTTCATCGCATTTATTTTGTGCAAGACCGGCAAGGTAATTGGCAATTGTTGCAATACCTGTTCAGGGAAAATAGTCCAAAGAAATTGCTTTCTCCCAAATAGAATATGTGTAACAAAATAACAATAGAAAGAAGACAAGTATTGATTGATTGTTGGTTAAGCTTTGGTTTAATTCATCAAATATCAACATGCACTTCCGATCAATTTTGATTTTATTTTCGTCTGTAATTTGCAAACTTACCTTAACATGCAATCACAGTTACACTTACGATTTGTCTGCTAACATAAACGCAATTCAATAATAACCATTTTACGATGATAAAGTAATGACTGTGAAATAAGCTAAGTGCCAGCACTTTTATCTGAAGAAAGATTTGCTTGAATTGTTCTGTTTCGTGTTTCCCCAAAGTCGTGTCTGCCTATTTGATATGATAACTAACGTAAATTCAGGCCATTTTATTTTATGGGATAGTCATAGTTTCCAAGGAAACTGTTTTCAAACATAATTATTCGACGTTTAATGTCATGCAAACTTGCTTTTTTACAAGTTAGGTCATTATGACGTTTATGATGCCCCTTTATATTAGGGCGAAAATTATGAGATGGAATCCACAGTCCAAATTTTTTTACATGTTGGCTTGTCAGCAATAAATATAGAAGAGTTTATTTGGATAACCCAGTAATTCCGTTAAAATGAAACAGAACAATACAAATTTACATACATACAAATTATACGCTAGGCTGGTTTCTAAAATATATGAAGTAATTAATTGGGATGCAATCTAGAACCAGTGCTAGATGTAACTGGTGTAAGTGGCCTGCCAACTGAGCCAGGGGTGTTTGGTCTACCTGAAGAGGGCGTCAAGGGTCCTGGTGTACCGGGGCCTTGAGATGGAAGATTAATAGGTGTAGGTGGCGCAGTCGGTATACTTACAGCTTTAGCTAAAAAATGAAAAAAGATGCCATAATTTAGTTCAGATATTCAGATATTCCCTCGTCACTTTAAAATTGTTGTAAACTAGTATGTTGCTAACCTTGTTGGGTTGTCTGAGACTGAAGATCCGCAAGAATAGATTGCCAGTAGTTAATCTTCTCGTAATTCTTCTTTAACAGTTCATCCTTTCTGTATAGTTCATACTTGAGTTCGCTAGCATCATCTTTTATCACGAGTTCAGGTTTTTGTGAACCAATTTCCAAACGTTTCTTTAGAAAATATCCTTCCATTGCTCTTGCCTGGTCAATGAAGTTGGTGATCCCTTGTTCTGCATCAATACGAATTTCATCTTTATCCACATTTGTTAGTGTATCCTCTTTGGTAATTGTTGTCAAACAGCTCTACAATGTACAAATGATTCATATTTTCATCAGCATCGCCCAAACTTCAACCAAAAACATTAAAGTTAGCTACATAAGCACAAAAATGATTTCGGATTCCATGCGAACATGTTTTTCTCAATGCCATAGCAACTTTTGAAAGGACCACAACCAAAGTCACAGTACACAAATATACATTTCTCATTTCGGTTCTCATTCAATCTCAGTTTTAGTTCTTTCAAAAGTTTGGCGAAGTAATTGTTGTTTTATGAGTAAACTTTTACTAGTTTAAAAAGAGTTTAAAAGTTACATACCATAAACGCTCCCTCCATTCTATCCACAGGATTGACGTGGGCGAAACCATTTGAGGAAGAACTGCCATTATTCATGTCATTCATCTTATCAACTGGATTTCAAAACGTTGTTACGCAAAGACTCAAAGATTGATTTTTACTCCTTCTTCTGCTGTTGCTGACTAAATTAAACTGTGTTTTGGTTTGAGTGTGTCACTTCTGTTCTGACCCCAATCTTTAAATGAGTTTGTCCCAATCAATAGGTGAGATATATATGTATTAACTAACAAACACGTGACAAATTACTAAATTTTCTCTGCTTCTCAAGCATAGTTTGTTCGCACCATTTCATTCAGGCAAGAAAAATTGTAGCATAAAATTCTATTTGCGTTCTACAGCTTTTCCTTGCAAATAACACCAAATTTCTAAAGAAAACAAATCTAATTTACTTTCTCCTCTTTTTTCACGTTGATTGAAAATATCAACAAGACTTGGCCATAAGTTGTAAGTTAATAGTAAACAAGTTATTCATGTAGGAAAAACTATTCCCGCTTTGTCATTTAGAACTGTAAAGTGGACCTGGGTTGTATGAAACACAACATGTATGTTCACACATTCTACCATTCTACTGAACTCGGCCGACTTATAGGAAGGATGGCATTTCTTATCTAGATACATCAGAAAAAAAATTTCATGATTAAAAACATAGTAATCGTCTCTTAGACTTGTCTCTTGTCTCTATCAAAATATTCAAAATTTAAGTTCAAAATGGTAATGTGTGCTAAAAGAAGAGATTCAGAATTTACACAAAGTAATAATTTGTCTATATTTTTCTTATGTATTCGTTTTTCAGTGCATTGTAAATTGCAACCCTTTGTTCTTTTTAAAGGTATAGATGATTCAAAAGGTTGCATTATCCAGATATAATTTTCACGATTCCACGCTCCATCCAAAAACTCTACAGTTTTGCATCTTGCTTACATTGCATTTGTTTAAAACAAGCCCATCTAAACTAAAGTGAACAAATCTGTCATCATTAATTCTCGATGCTCATCTTATCTTAATGAACTTCTCCAAGTCCTTATCAAGGAAAACGAGATGGAGTTTTCTTGATTGACTTGTGTGAAATGCATAAAAACATAGAAAGAAAACCAACCACGAACGAACCATTGCTCAGTTGTTATTTGTAAGTAATCATTTCATGCTTACAGTACACAAAAATATATTTTAAAAACATTCTAGGATTCACAGTGTATGCAACAAAAATGTGAATTATGAATGAAGAATTAAATATTTTTGTAAGAAAACTCAAGGAATTCTTCTTTGTCATTATAAAAAATGTGAGACTGGACTGGATTGTGGTTGCTATTAAATTCATGCATATAGTATGAATAGGCTATATTTTATTTAATCACCAACTATACTTATCACAATTTAGTGTAGTGCGTACGTGTAATGCACCCCAGCCAGCCTTTAATGTTTAAATACCGCACCAAGGTCTAGGTCGAAGTACAACCAACTGATTCATCATTGATGAATCATCATCAGAGATCTTATAAGATATATTCATAAATGGGTGAATGGGTGTACTTACATACGTAGTAATTCAATACTAAACTTTTGTTATCGTTTAATTGATAAATATAATAAATATATTTAACGAAATGTTGCATAATCTCTATTCTAAGTCCAGTTGTCGTATCCAGTACATCCGGATATGCAGTTAATAAAATAGATTTCTTTCAATGTGCAATGTGACAATACAAAACTCTTAAAAATTGTGGAATTTTTTGAGCCGTGTCGTGGTAAGAATAAGAATCGTGATTGCTTATTGACGTCAAGCAGCATTCTCAATTTTTAATAAAGTAGAATTTTAAATTAGGAAATTCATTGTTCAAGTAAAACATTGTGCTGTTGTATGCATAATGTACAAAGTTTTTGTTGCATGTTCTATCTTTAATTTTTTCTATACTCGTTTTAGTATCTTTTTGATATTTGCATACCACCTGCACCTGCGAGAGTTGACGATAAGCAGAATTCATACCTCAAACATGTGATTTTTTACATGTGTGCATGTGGTCAGTCAGTTTCTTTGCAAAAATGTTATCTTGAATATAAAATTACTGAAATGATGGAATTGTGCTTAAAATTCATGATCACGTATGCATAATATATATTTATGCCGAAGAAAAGCAATGAATGGTCGGACTTGATTTGATGTGTAATTCTAAATGTTGGGAAAGGGTGAAGGTAACACAGAAGTATTATTGCATTGCAGCACCAAACGACCATCACATTTACTGACGATGGAAGATTCTCACATTAGAGAGGCATATGACTCGTAACGTAAGATAGTGTTACACACAGACACACTAGACTAGATCTCTTTTTAAAAAGTATGTATTTATGCAGGTGAACAAAAGCGAGTAAAATAAAAGATTTTTTGGTGTGGTCGTGGTCTACCCATTATCCATTCTGTATTGTTCATTTTTTTGATCATACTTGTTTCAGACAAGAGTCTGATCACATTTTTGCTCTTATAGAAGGTAAACACCATTTTTATCATTGAAAACTTAGTGACAATTTTATGTACTAGAATAAGTTTATTTTAGAGTTGTTGAAAATCAGTTAGTAATCATATTGTTATCATTGTGTGCGTAAATTGTTCGAATCAGATCAGACCTTGAGTACTTTTGTTTATGTGTGAAATGTGTATAACCGTAACCACTTCACATGCCGACGGTGTGAAGAAATTGCTCTTCAAACTCGTTCAATCGAATCAATAACAAATTATTGGTAGACCGAAAAAAATCAGTTTTTTGTGTAAAAGCACAAAACGATTGCCTTGTTGATTTTGCACAAAATAATTTTCAATGTGGAATATTTTCAACGCTTCGGTGATGGTACTAGAGTAGTACTTTAGACAAGGAAAGTATTCACTTGAGGGGAAGAGATAGCACGTACATTTTCAATTTTCTCAAACCGAGCCCATTTTTATATTTCTGGAAACAAATAAAGTACAATTTGTAGTTAGGTTGACAAATATTTGTGATTGTTCTTTATATATAATTTTAAGGTAAGATACCATAAATGGGAAATTCGAACATTTTATTATCAATTTTTTGTTCATTCCAATGTGAAGTTTCTAAAGAGAAAAATGAACAACTTTGTTGCCTAAAATAAGTTGCTCAAATAAAAATTGATTTTACGTGGTTGAAGATAAAAAGAGCACTAGAAAATTGCTATCGGAAATCGGGACGAGTTTCACTTGAACAAAAATTGCACACATCGCTTACTCACAAGACCTGCAAAAGTTGACAAATTAAAAAACACTACTCACGAGTTCAAGGGATCTCAAAGTTAATGTTCCCTTCCTAATCTGTATACTGCAAACGGAAACTTTCATTTATGCTTGAGAAATTGTTAGTTTGTCAAATGCGCAGCAGCGTTAACAGTTACATATTATGATTATGCATTGCTAAGGTTACCGAAACTCGTCTCATTCATTCATTTTCATTCCATTGAAGTTGAAATACAAATATTAGGTCGTTTCTGATCTCACCTCCGTTTTTTGTCTTGTATTTAAACTTAGTATCTACATAGGAGCAAAGTAATATATTTTTACATTCATTTTGATTGATTCCAGTTCATGTGACCTTGACGCAAGCTCAACTGCACACTCTTAGCTCGCTTTCATCTATCATCAGTTTTAAATTGGCGTGAACACACTGGAATTATGAGGCAAAATTGCAGACGGAAATCGTGATAAATATAGTTTTATACTTGCTAGTCCTGAGTCCGACTGTCCATGATTCCAAAACTGAGGTACTTCCTTTCATGCCAAAATACATTGTTTCTAGTATATATGTAAGTATGTATGTATATTTTGATTGTGAAATCGTTATGATATTATGATAATGTAATGATTTGGTATCTTGCAGTTAATACACACCAGCATTTGCTACAAATACGTACACAAACTATTGCACCACTTCAGTAACTTACTTGAATGCAACTTACTTCACTCGTTTTTATCGTTAACAGTAAGTTGTTACTTTCATTATCTAAGCAACAAATTCATGACTTTTGTAAAACATTTTCATGTGATAAATTATTGAAACAGTTCTTGTATTTGTGTTTCTGATTAGGACAAAGTATAAGACATCACCCACACCCTTAAATTCAAAATTTCACAATCGAATCGTTTCTGATCCTAACAAAATGGAAGATTTCACGGTTTACATACTTACCTACAATGTCGGAACTAAATTTCCAGCATCAGATGAAGACTTCAAACAGCTCCTTGGTCTGGAATCAGGGAACCGTTCTTCCTCGGAATACATTAATGTTCCCGATCTATACGTTGTTGGCATGCAAGAGGTGAAAGCACAGCCACAAAATATGGTTTGGGACACTCTTTTCGATGACCCATGGACAGCAAAGGTAAAGGACATGCTAGCACCTCTTGGTTTGGTGAAAATCCACACCCTTCGTATGCAAGGAATAGTGACAAGTTTATTCCTGAAAAGAAGCCATTTAACCTTTCTCAGAGATGTGGAAACATTGTGGACTCGTCGGGGATTTGGAGGAATGTGGGGAAATAAGGGTGCCGTATCAATTCGACTGAGCATTCATGGCTGCTCACTTTGTTTAGTCAATTGTCACCTCACACCTCACGACCAATATTGTCAAGAGAGGGTGGATGACTATCAAAATATTCTTACGGGCCAAACATTTACGTACAAGGAAACGTCCAATATTCTCTTTCATGACTACGTATTTTGGTTCGGAGACATGAACTTCCGGTTGGATGGCTCTCACACGGCAACAGAAATCGCTGAAATGGTTTCCAAAGGAAAAGGCCAAGAACTCATGAAGCACGACCAGCTCATGAAGGTTCGTCGAACTGGAGACGCATTTTCCGAGTTGAGTGAAATGAGCATCAACTTTCCCCCAACTTACAAATTTGAGTCCGCAGTGGACAGCTATGACGTGAAACGGCGTCCGGCGTGGGTGGACAGAATTTTATATCATGTGAATACAAACGCTTATGATAATGTGACCTTGAAAATTAACGGACTCAACTACAAATCACACATGAACTACCGGTCTAGTGACCATCGTCCAGTCACTGCAGCTTTCCAGATTAAAGTGTTCAGACCTACAATAGAGAAATTAGTAGAGTTTCATAGTATTCCATTGTGGTACACCAATGAGGAGAACAAAGTCTTTTTCAAAATCAACCCCACCCTAGAAACCACACAAGATGACTGGATTGCACTCTTCAAGGCTGATTTTTCAAGTTTAGATGAGTATGTCGCCTATGTATACTCCCCCAAGAATAACGTTCATGATTACTGTTGTGAAGATTTAAATGACAGCGTTGGCTCATCAAACCGTCCAGGAGAGTATTCAGTGGTTTTCCCTGACACTAGCATTAATTTTGATGGGACTTACATACTCGTCTACTTTTCACACGCATCCCGCTCAATTTATGGCATGAGTAATACCTTTGAGTCTGCTACTAGGGCTGTAGAGCACACTTTCGAATAGTACAGCAATCAATATAATTATGATGACATGACACAACCTATAATTAGTATAATTTTAACTAAAGTAATAAATAAGTATAAAAGTTAAAATGACAGTGAAAGCTAATTAATTATAAAGAGAAGGGTCATGCATTTCCATGCATTTACGTAAAATGCTTATCGTCTCTATTTAACTGACCAACCCGCCGAAAAATATTTTTAATTTTTAAAGGAGACAGGAGACAGGTATGTATAATGCGCAGGAGGTTGTTTAAAAAAGTATATTTTCACAAGAAAATTTTGTTTTGCTGGAAATAGTTGTTGGTTTTGTTCTTTAAATATATACATACGTTGTTGTATATATGCACGTCTACTTAAATTTTAAACTTAATTTAAAGCTAATGAGCATATATGGAGACAATATACGTTATGTACATAAATGCGATGACATCAATAATGTGTTTTGTAAGTTCAAATCCAATCACAGCCGAGGTATAACTTTTCTTATTAAATTTGCAAATTAGTTGCAGTATTTTGATATATATGTATATTCCCATTGATTGGGGGTAAAATGAAAAGGACTTCCAGATTAATTGTTTTGTCATGAGTTTATGATTTCTAGTTTATGTTTAAACGTAGTTAAGTTAATTGTTCCTTAAATACTAGTTTATGTACAATTCATAAATATTTTTTTTGCTCATGTCATGTCTATAAATGATAATTGATTATGATAATCGTTTCCTTTTTTAATTAATGCTAATTTGCTTGCGCAAGGTTGTTACACGTAGAAAACCAGTGATGCCATGATATTACTTACTTTAAAAAAGTTATGTGTACATTTATTTTTTAAATCTCGGATTCTAAAAAAATATAAATAACTACATGTGAAATGACCGTAGTAGCGCAATAATTACTATGTTTAAGAATGAAATGGTAATACATATGTGAATGTAGGCAATGACAATTTGACAATGTAATATATTGTGTAGTTTAATTATGTGTAAATGAAGAATCTATAATTCGGTGCTCCACTGCAAGCTTTCCCCTGCAGTAAAAAAGTCAAAAATGTTGTAAAAGTACTAGATAACGTGCAATACAAAAGTAAACGTAGTATACCTGAGGACGCTGTGGCTGGCTATTTGCTAATTAATTATTTAGTGATTACATGATCAAATTAATATTTGTACATCTTTATATCATAGAATAGGAAAATCTGAAAGATTTCAGTTTTAGCTGGGTAGAAATAGATGAAAGCTATGTAGAAACCATCCATTATGTAATAATAAAAAGTAAATTAAGAAAATTCAAACAATATCCAAAATTGTAAGAAATTACTTAATGGAAAACTGAGCACAAAGCGTAGCAATTAAATTAAAGCGTATCATATCGAAGCTAATAAAGTTCAAAATAGATGTATGAAAATAAATGCTGCGAGAAAAATTACACGCCTTTTATTCATGAAATCTAAGACAAAATTGTATAAATTATTTATGTAGTACAGTGACTGTGCTCAGGTACTGGCTGCGAGAATAAACCGAAACAAGAACACAAGAATCCAAACTTTCAGAAATTCATAAAAATCAATATTTTATATTGATCATGATCATCATATATTTTCTTATTTTTGGCCATAAGTTGTACTTAAATGGTTTTTCATAATCGATTCAGTCTTTTTGTGCTGATTTAATTAGCACACATTTTCATATTATTGTAGTTTTACACCAAGTTCAACCGGAAACTGAGTTTCAATTTCACAGGAGTAGTATAACAGTTTAAATTACTTATGTCGACAATAGCAAGTACATCCTACTTGACCACTGCATTACCAAATTCAATATTATTCACCTTACACCTCTTATTCAAGTTGTTTTGAAAGCTATTTTTATATATTTGATGACGATGATGAAATTTCGGTCTTTTCCAAGGCTTCCTTGTATGATTATGTGAAATCCCTGTTTATGAAAACTGTTTTCTTTTTAGAACATGAAACAAAGTAAAGTTACGTGAAAAAGAAGAAGCCATACTAAAAGCTAAACATCAAGAGCACGCAAGCTACGAGCAACTTTACTATTTCCCCACGACGGGTTACGACTTACGACAAAAGATCTTTTGTGCAACTTATGAAGGCCACTGTATCTCAAGTTCTCAAAAGTACTAAAATAGGTACATGATGGCATTGAAATGCGAAAGTGATCTGCTTTTAACTAAATTTCATTTTTATCATCATACTACCATAACGCACAATGATGCATAATTCAGTTTTCATTTCATTTTATTTCAGAACAAGATCAAGTCCATACGTGCCCATTTATTATCTAAATCTAAATCCTTTCAATAATATTCATCCTTCATATACCATGCTTGACTTGACTATAGTAGTGGGTTTTTTAAACAACATAAATGTAAATGTAACTTCATGACAGCAGTACTTATCACAATTCATAAACCTATCAAAAATAACGTTAAAGTTTAGGAATATAGCTATACCGTGGTTT
>JAQFXM010008384.1:0-10724 GCA_034693345.1 Entomobrya multifasciata | reverse complement strand
CAATTAGAAAGAATTGAAAACACTACTTTTTGTCTCTACTATATAGTACTTGATCGTCACTACCTTTAATACACTGAATTAATGTTGAAAATATAGCAACTTACGATATATTTGTGTTTGAAGTAACGTGTTAGGAAAAGAAATACTATGCCCTTTATTAGATAATTTAAAGTATAAACTACTATTTAAGTGACATTATATTTTGATTCTAGTTTTTGATTTTTTCTATGAAAATGTATATTAGATTAAAAAATATCATAAGATAAAACAATTATGCAATCGAAATAGCGGTAGTGTTCATTGTGAAAGCTCAACAATTGGAAATTGCTTAGAAAAAATACAAGTCATCTTGATGAAGTGCACTATTTAAATTAAGGACTATTTAATACCATGTTGTTCCGTAAATGGTTATAACAGACAGACGGACAAGCAAAATATAATTTCTCTATAAACTATTATATAAAATGGATCCAAGAGTGGGTCAAAGTTTGAGTAAATGGTAAGAACTAATACAATCTGATACGATACTACTGCTGTTGTGCATTCGACAAACATCCATACAAGATACAAGAGAGGTAAAGGTAAAAGTAATTTTTATCTCTTCATCCTTTTTGTTTTTTATATCATAATTATACTAGCATTCAAAACATTTTCAATCATCGCTGCAGCTCGATTAACTGACAGACACTCCGCGGTAGCTGCTGCATACGTGGAGTCCTTTTTAAAATGAAGGCCGTTATTAATATGACTGGGTCATAGCGTATTAAAAATATTGCATTCGATTAAGTTCGAAAATATACTACTGACAAATAAATACACGCTAGACAGATAGCTAAATCATGTACTGCTGTCATTAGTCGATTTGCAATTAGTTTTTTATTGACCAACACCAAACTGTCTGTTGGGTTGCCTGAAGAAATATAGCTGCCAAAACGATGGCAGCACGTTTTAACTACATGATTTTGTAGTTTAAATACTGCTAAACACGCTGTCAACTAAGATGATAATTACCAATCAAAAATTTCGATCCAAAAATTGAATCTATACGTATTAGAAATTGATGCTCAATGGACAGTACTTTTAGCTGTTTTTAGTACTTTTAACTTATACAAAAACCTAAAACTGTTCCTAAACGAAATCGATTATATTTTAAAAACTATAATCCTTTCTCAAAAGAACAATTAAAAGTTACAAGCGCTAGAAGTAAACAACATGCTATACTTCAGATTCAGACAAAGCCCATTCGAATAAAGAAATATCCAGTCACGTATTTCGTTTTTATCACCTGAGTGTCATTGATGAATTTATGACATTCCCAAATGGATTTACGCTCATATTTATTTAATTTCCATTCATCAATCAACTTATCTCAGACGCTGTATCGTGTAGCCTATATAAAAGACCGAGCTACTCTGTACGTTTTGTTGGTTAATGTAAATCGAGACATGAGATGGGAGGGCAACCACCAAGTCTGCAAGGCAAACCCTTTTAACTTTAATAAGAGAATGTGATACGTGATGATATTGGGAGTGGACATGTATCCATCGAACATCACTAAAATGAATGATCATTATATAACTCTAAAATAGTGTGTGGTTGTCGTTTATTCTGATTGCACAACACACCGCAAGTCTGTAATTTAAAAATATATTCTTCAATAGAAGATGCTGTTCATTGCTGTAAATCATTAATTTTGAGCCTCAAAGGACTTACCGGTAACAAGACAGGTGCAGCGACACCGTGTTACTCCTATTTAAGTCATAGGTTTTGTAAAATTGAGCAATACAATACAATGCATCAATGCATATTAAATAGCTGGTGTATATTACACTATTACACTGCCTCAATGCCTTACATTCAAGTCAACTAACAATACTAACATACAAACTTTTGAACTTATCTTCTATCTACATCTCTTTTGTGGACTTTTATGCTGTGTATTATTGATTGTTGCATTTTTACACAAACATTAATTTTGCAATTTTGACATCTTGGACTTCCCACTGCTTAAAAGTAAAAGAGCACTTAAAAGTTCAAATGAACGATCTGCAAGTAACTATTTCCATTTGCATATGTGATGTGATAACCCTGAACCTCCAAAAATTTATAGTCATACAAGCATAATATTTGCATTATTAGCGTTCGATTCATATAGGTATGTGCATCTTCTTTTTAACGTATGAACTTCAATAAAAATACGGTCAATGTTACTCTTGCTGTTGAGGCACATAAAATCTTATCAGTAACCAAAATAAAATTGTTCCAATGAAGGCGTCCTCTTGGATTGGAGGCTGTCCGGCATGATCAAAGATTTAAATTTTATTAATTCTTTTTTAATTAACAGTCTCGACTAAGTTCATTTGATTAATTGCTCATGAATAGAGAACAACAGACGCCAGAAGAAGATATTACTTATGCAAAAATAAACTAGTGTGTGAAGAATTATACTTTTGTTTTCTTCATTTGTCTTCAAATTAAACTGTAATTGGCAAAGTGATTAATGACTATGATTATAAAAAAATAATTTGCGCTGACAAATTTAAACTACATCTGAAATACATTGCTCACAACAATGCAATATATCGACGCTTTATGATAAGGCAAACATTCATTGAGTCTGCAAAGCAACAGCATCCAATGAAGGAGACGTTTAGCTCCAATAATCGCATCACTTGTTAGTTCAGAACAATCGAATATCATTGTCAACTTGACCTTCAGCAATTATTTTATTGTTATTTTGTGTCTACCAAATGTCAGCACAGTAATGTTTTCATTTAATGCCACGGCTTTTTATTTGACGTATTTTTTTAAAAGCATATGTAAATTATATGATAAATTTCTATGCGCAGAGGTCAAATAATTTATCTTTGTTGGAGTTTGAAGTAAAAATTAAATAGTGACAAAATATTGAGTTCAGGTAGGAAATTTTGTATTTGCTGACGAAAATCTTTGGCCACTGGAAAAATTGGTGCATAAAAACTTATCATATCACGCTATTGATCACATTATTGAACAAACATGGTTTCGCCAACAGATTTCTATTTTAACTAGAATAATATATGCATAATCTTTTAGTACATTAACGCTCCGTTGCAGCCTTATTTTTACGTATTTGTGCATGAGGTGTCTGAAAGACAGGATAAGGGGTTAATTTCAGTTCTATCAATATGCACAAAATTTGCAAACTTGCCTTGTATGCATTCAATTTTTTCTCTTCAGCATTTTTTAATGAAAACATGAAAATCGTGAAAAAGCTCTAAAAACCAAACCCAGCTGTGAAGGGCCAATATTAAGGTCCCTGTTTCTTTCCATAAGATTATTATTAACCTTTACTACAAATTTAAGTTAACTGTTAACTCTTGGCATGATTTTGTTCAATGAAGTCATTACTATATTGAACTATTTGCGGCAGCATTCAGAATCATATTACATCACGATATTTACGCGAAGTAAATATACGTGATGTGAAGAGTTCAGTTTATGATGATCATGCCTACTCCCACCTATCGATATTTTTGTATATTTTTATGATCTCACGAAACGTGAATTCATTATTCCAAGAAGACACATGTAACACATTACCTTATTTCAACGTTCTCGTCAAATATTTAAGGTGCAGACACACACGTAATAAGAAGAGCTATATTTATACGTATACGTTATGCGTAAAATATAAATTAACACAAAAATAGGATTTGCCAGTTGCCACCATTATTAACGGCGTTACATATAAAAAATGATCTATCAGCATGATCGCCACAATACCTGTAAAGTTAAAAAAAGAAATTTTGCACTTATCGATCTAATTTTTGTTTACTTAACATTTCGTTTTAAAATACTTGTGTAGCAAATCATAGTAATGAAGAGAATATCGTAATTGCTATTACGATGCGATAAAGATGTGTGTAATCAGAGGGAGAGATTATTTATACTTTGCACTCATTAAATTCTCGTACACCAAGACGCTTGCTGTAGTATACTTAAATGTAAAAGTTACCGTTAAATTTGGATTATCATTACCAAACAAGTAACGACAAGTGTATTATTGGATTGTTACAGTAATGTCCATCATCTTGTGCGAATGATCGAGAAATTATAATAATCGTGATCGAACAGCAAGCGTCCTACATTTTAATTTCACGTTGTCGATCCGTAAGTCCTAAGTTTCAATAATAACTAGGAAATTATGGACAGGACCTATGATCTTTAACAATATATTATGCGACTTCATCACAATTAAAAATTTACATTCAACTTCGCTAAAATGGTCTGGAACAAGTGGAATATTTTTGGTTCTAAGAAGTTCCACGTTACCCCAAATGTTGATAAAGTTTGTCCTTTCGCTACTTTTTACATGATGTATGCTTGCCTGATCAAGTTACAGTCTCCTTTACGTTTTATTACATGCACTCAAAGGGCAGCAATGTTAAGATTTTGCATTACTTCGACTTGATTATTGCAAAGTAAAAAATTGCAACAAGGTAATATGTATCGTAAAAACATCATGCACTCACAAAAATGTATAAAAAATTAAGGCAAAAAGTTAAATTGTAGTCCATTAAAAACTGTAACAAGAAGAGAAATCAGGTAAAGGGCATAAACTTGCATTCCAAATTATGTCACATCATAATATAAATTGCAAACGCTTTGCAACAGTACAGTGAACATAATATTATGCACAAACCAATCACAAAGTGGTGCATTTTAATAGTCAAACCCGTGCATAAATTTGAACATGAACAGCTATTGAAAGTGATGCTATAAAATTATGAAGTTCCTATTTATATGTGCATGATATGGATTACTAAAATTGCAATGGACGGCAACCCACAGATTTAGACGTGTGTTTTGTATTTGACTTTGACTTAATATGAGTTACCTCATATATTCTTCCTTTCATTTTTCATTCAAATTTATGTTATCATTGTCTTCAGCACTCCATTGTATAGAGCATTGCCGGCAAGATCTTTAAAGACATGCAATAATATTTGGCTTTGCCAGTTAGAACTTTCTGGAAAATATTGATAACTGTATCACATATTGCTGGCAAAAGCCTTCCAAGATATGTCTGTCATTGACAGTTAGAACATTCTGGAAAATGTAGCGTATACTTTGGTTAGTGTAAAAAATACATCCTAATAAAAATATCCGATTCTTAGCCTTACCTTATGAAAGTGTATTGCATAAATAATGGAATGCAGCGCTTCCTTCATCGCAGGGAAGGTCATGTGAACACTGCCCTAATTTCAGGAATTGGTGACTTGCAACGCACAATATTGCAAGTAGATAATACGTAAAGGTACAAGGTACATAGAGGTGTTAATGGTGTCCGCCAGCTAGACACGCATAATTCAATACAAATTGATCAAGTTATGACTGATTAGTACTAATTAAAATGTTTGACTTGCCTTCTTCGTAATTTCGTATGTACGTAAGTAATTGAAAAACTTGTTTTCGCCTTGTCAAACATGTAGCGGTGTGTTATATAAGTAATTATTAATTATGGTTAGAAGTATTTATGCATACGTTTTCTTGATCTTCATTGAGTCTTAATTAAATTTTATAGCTTCGTGAAATATTGAAATTGCGACTTAAAATCTTACCCCTTTTAGCTACTTCAACTTTAAGTTGAATGAATAATATTAATCACAAGAATGATATATGAAGAATGATGCCAATGCAGAGCAATCGTGTTTGAAAATGGAGCCTAATTATTACTTGATTAATCTTCAGTAGACAACAGTTAATTTGTTAAAAGTACTATAATGTGGTATCGTACGAAAAATATTGTTGTGAACAACGAACGATAATTTTTTAAAGCTCTATCAATATTAGCCCTCAGACCTTAACCCCTTAAGCGTTTTCGTTCTCATGTCCATGTACGCTGGTCCGACCCTTGATTTGATACATCGTTTGATACTTGTCAGACAATAATAAATACCAATTAAGTATTTTAAAAAATTATGCAAATAGTAACACAGGACATAAAATTATTTAGTTTTAGTATAGTGTCTGCTATAAGCAATCAGGCAGCAATTATTCACGGTAAAATATTACTACCAAAGTATGAATGCAAACTCAAATGTCCTCAATAAGGTTCATTCCTTCAGGTATTCATCAATCTGCACACTACCTTGTTAATTAGTGATGAATCAATGTCTGTGTCCGAAAATGTTGTCATTGAACTTCAGATTCTATTTGACGTCGTAAAACAGCTAACTTAGACATGCCCACGTGTGCGTCAACCTTCAGTCTTAAGTTTGTATTATAAGGCAATTAAAATCTATCGCACTGTAAATTAAATATTTATTATGCGAAAAATACCTTAAAGCGTTGAAATAGTATTGATTTAATCTAATTTTTTTAAACGGCATTTTTTTCCAAGAAGCTGTTTAATTCGAGACACCTCAGAAGCGGTCTACTAAACTACATATAATCGAAAATTCAACTCAACTACAGGCTTGATACACTACCTCTATGTTTATTGGCATCTTTGTATTAAAATTAGTATGCAATGTGTAATGTTCACAGACGAACCGTTTGCGTTTTCAACTTGCTCCTTGTCATCATCGCAATGGTCTGACATGATTATGGTGCAGGATAACCAATGGTTATATACTAGCCAAGTGTTCAAGTGATGAGTCTATAGCCCTAATAAGCACACCTTAGCCCCAAGCCATGTCAATAAAAGTTAAAAGCATGATCAAAACTGCTAATGATGCAATGCCACCGGTGCAGTTTGCTTGCAATGCGATGAGATTCAATTGAATCTATTTTAAAAGTCAGTTTTAGATCATGCATACTACGAAAACGTGCTGTCCATGAGTAGTATTAAAATTTAATAGTGTAAGTAAATTGAATGTGTAATATATCTTGTATTAAAACGATGATATTATGCACTTGCTTACAAGATTGGCATTATCAGTTGATCCAGTAGTAGTAGCTCAAATGGACGAACTCAAAAATATGGCAAAATACTAAATGCATTGAATTACGTATTTGCTCATGCGTCTAAAATCTAGACCAGTCCTAAATTTTAATAAACTAACTTAAAGTATTAAATTATTGCCATTTGGATTCACATTCAAGATATAGTCAAAGCTTGAGTTAAACGGAATATCTATTATAATTTTAATAAAAAGTAGAATTTGTATTGTATAGAGTATTTTTTGTCCATTCTAATGCATAAATACGAACACCATTGTATCATTTTCAAATGTAATCACATTCAAAATATTTCGTGACTAATTCTGAATTTTTTAAAATAACTATACAATCGATGATTCATAAAATAATTTCTTACAATTTTATGACAAAGGTAACACTATTGGCGATGGCGATCATGAATAACAGGGTGATAATACAGCAACAACAAAAGATAAAACGCTAGAAATTACTATGAATTCGAAGGTATTCTTTATAATGTTTTGTTTCGTTAAGGCAAAGATTTTGAACAAAATAATCCTGCCTTCAAAGATGTCATTCACAATCAATCAGTCAATAATATTCATTCATTTTCTGGTTCAACCCCTTCGATTTCCATCATCATCTTTACAAGATAGACTAATTTGTAAATATGAAAAGAAGGTGTGTAAAACAGAACCTTATTTAGTTTTGCCTCAAGCCGGCGTTATGTATGAATTACAATATTATTGCGTTACAAGACACGATATTCTAATCAAGAAAGTGTTTTATTTTTTGAGCAACATAAAACCCAGCTACCCATCAAGAAAATTGTTTGCTTTAGTAGAACAACACATATTATTCAAGAAGTGATCCCATAAAACTATGTTGACTAATTCATGACCCTATAAAGTAAAAAATCATTTATTATTTTAAAATCATGTCGGTAGGTATTACTAACTAGCTATGTGAAAGACTAGTTGAGCCCGCTGTACACAAATGCCAGCGTAATCTAGAGGGTAGCATTAACAAAACAAATTGAAAATCATAAAAATTCAAAACAAATAAATTTCGCCGTATTTTCCCCGGTAACGTGGTACCATGGATTTTAAATCTGATCTAAAATTTGAACTCTACATCGCCAACTTGCATCAGTATAGTAGTTTGGGTAGTCTGTCACAAATTACGGTCTGCAATAGCATTAACAAAATCGTAATTTTCTTAAAAACTTCGAAATATATTTCGAAAATAGAGGCTTCTGCTAATTCAAAAGAATTACCCAGGGCAAACGACGTGGACGTACCTCTTTTGAAGCCCCACAGGCCCTCCTTGAGGAAGGCACAGGCGGCGCATCTTTTAAAAGCAGCCACAGGCTTTATTCAATGTCTTAAATTCGCTCATCAGTCTCGAAATATTTCATGGTATACAACATTACGTGTAAATACTTTCTCCGAATCTTCTATTAGCTTTCCTTGATCTTGTGTATCCAAAACTTTAACTTTAACATCTTCTGTTTTTCTTACTCTGGAGAAAGCAACGTATAGTTGCCCATGTCCAAATACAGGTTCAGGAAGAAAAATTCCCACCTTATCCAACGTTTGTCCTTGACTCTTGTTAATAGTCATTGCAAAAGCTACTTTAACTGGAAATTGTCTTCGTTTCATCTGAAAAGGCATGTCCGTAGGACAAATATCAATACGTGGGATAAGTACCTTTTTCCCCTCCGATGACCCCGTCAAAACTTCAGCTTGAATTAAATTACTTTTCAGCTCAACTACAAATAGCCGCGTCCCATTACAAAGGCCTTGCTTTGTGTTCAAATTACGTAGAAGCATAATCACACTTCCAACTTTCAGCTTAAGCTTATGAGGTGGCATACCTGAAGCTTTTACACTATTCAAAAATTCTACCGGAAAAAAAGTACAATCTTTTTCGTTAACTATACTGTCATTACTTAAGTAAACGATTTCTTCTCCTTCGATTAGATTCAATATTTCTTCATTTATCATGTCAACGTTATCATTTTTTGGGCACAGAATCGCTCGTTTAGACATTAACTTTACGTTCTCAATAGAAATAGAAGTTCCAAATATTTCTTTTACTATAGACCCCCCGCAAACCATATTGTTAGGTATTTCTATAATGTCGTCTCCCAAGTTCTCATTGTTATTCAAACTACCTTCGCCGAGTGCCAATAGCCATTCGCTATAAGCCGGATCCTCTGATCTCATATTATTTAAAAGTGTAAATTTTCTGAATCCATTCCAATTAGAACATCTTTTTAGACTTCCTTGTACAATTGCAGGTCTCATTGCATGGGGAATAATTGCAAGACATTGCCTAAAGTCACCACCAAATAAGATGACTTTACCCCCAAATGGAATATTGTTGTCCATAAGGTCTTTTAAAAATCTATCAATTGAATCTACAGCATGACACGATGCCATTGTGCACTCGTCAATAACAATCAAAGCGGAATCTCGAATCATGTCAGCTTCGGATGAATTTAAACGAATTCTAGATACTGTAGTCTCCGTAATGGGTATACCCAATCTAAATAAAGAGTGGAAAGTTCTGCCGCTACTCATTAGATTAGCTGCAATTCCAGTTGATGCAGTAGGTAATATTGTTTGCTTACGCCCTCTAATAAAATGTATAAGAGTGCTATATAGGTAGGTTTTACCACTTCCACCTGGCCCGTCTATAAAAAAATGTTTTGCTCCAGCTTCTTCATTATCGATCGCTTCAACAATTGCGTCAAATGCCATTCGCTGATTAGCATTCAAAGTATCTATCATTCGTTCAGCTTCAAGACTTTCTTCATTAAAATCGTATAAGACGTCATCAATATCCAATAGATCCGATGGTGGCTCTGGTAAACCAAGATCAGCCAATGTCTTCCCAAGAAGAGTTAAAGTTTTCTTCAAATCTTTCAAGGCATACAAATTGCAATTCAAACACTCGTCTGTTGTTTGGTGCCGTCGGGAACAAAAATCCTCAGTGAAATCTTTGATGTTGTCAAACCAAAGCTTGCTTGGGTTGCTTGGTTCACAATACGTACAAATATACGCGAACACCTGTCTGAGCTGCACCGGCATTTGACATGCTATTGCATCATTCAGTGTCTTTTGCCAAATGTCGTCGTCCATTAATAAACCACGTTCCTTTGCTGAATCTCTAAATGTTTCGTACACAATTCCATTGACGGTTCGTAAATTTATAAAACTTGTAGCTCCTTTAACGTGAAGTAGTAATAATCTCAAATAAAATCTCTCAGAATCTTTAGGACTAACTGTATACATTCTTCCTATTTTATTAAAACAACGTTCTCTAATTTTCCATTTTCCTTCTCTTAACCATGTAAAATGCAATGGTATTTCCCAGTAATAATATTGGTGAGCACTTTCATCTCGTCTATTTAACTCAAACCATCCAGTAAGAGTCGTATGCTTTGCTACGACCTTTTGAACTTGTTTTTCCAAAGAAGAATCGTGATTCGTCTGGTCTGCTGCATTATAATGCGGATCAAACACGATGTACTGTTCACCAGGCAAGTGAACGGCAAGTCTTTCAACCGAGTGAGACTGATTATGCATGTCGTTTCCAAAAAGACGCCATGCTGCTTCAGGGGAACTAACATATCGTGAATCTAAATGAATTTTGATTTCATCCTGATTAATAACATTTGAGTCTTTTAAATCGACACTTGCGCAATCATGCCCTTTATATACATATTTAAAGAGATATTTTACGCTTTGTATTGAAGCACAAACCTCAACGTTTATATGGCAGTTATACTTAAGTAACAAATACGGGTTATA
>JAQFXM010008383.1:0-10725 GCA_034693345.1 Entomobrya multifasciata | reverse complement strand
GTTGGAAGCGAGATCACCTCGTGTGAAAGGCTCACAGTTCCACCGCTAGGCTCCCGCATCTCCAACAAAAAGGGTTACGAGAGAAAAGGAAAGGAGTATATATTTGCGACATTATCTACTTATCCAATAACAACCGAAATATTTGCGTATATGAAATTAATGGTTAAGTTGTAAAATTGTCATATCATATTTTTAATATCTCGTCAAGTGGTGAATGGAGAACATATGGCCAAATATTATGGTACTACTATAAGCTTTGTAAAAGCATATGGGAATTATTAAGGGTAGGAATAATAGTACCTCAAAGTTAACTAACTCTATGATTGTGGATAAAATATGTCATCCTGTCTGCTGGTCCTCCAAAGACCTTGACCAATTGACTTCAAGGTTAGTACGCACATTTATATGATCCACTGTAATGTTCCTACTTATTTTAGCTCAACTTAGTTCAATGGTTATGGAGTATCAGCCAATTATTTCCTACATCAAATTTAATTTGGATTTTTTTGAAGAGCTAATCGATAAATAACATCATTGTGACGAAAGTTTGTCCAGAGAGCGTAGACAAAAACTTATAACTTTCTGAAATATATTTAATTTAAAAAACGATTTAAAAAATGTGACAAGTATTTGATTATTGACAAAACTACTTTGAATTGATCAATTACAATTAGTCAACTGGTCGGACGCCGGCTTTTATCTTTTCTTATAACATTATTGTTTCCAATTTTTTCTCATGTTTTTCATAAAACATCATTTCTGTCAATTCTCTGTGACATTAAGGAAACCTTAAGATAAAGAACATTTGCCCATATAACAACGCATATTTTCAAGAATTTGCAATATAAAAACAATTGTGTTTTTACAAACATTGCATTTGCTCGTTAATGTTTTTCAGGATATTAACAAAATATTATAAAAACTAATAAAACCGAATGCAAACTCCGTTTATTTACCTAACGATTACCATTGTAGCATAAATACGCTACCATGGAATCTGTGGATATCTGTTCTAAATCAATCATCAAATTTATTCCGGTCATCTTGTATGTCAGGCAATATTGTTTACTAACCTAGATTGACACTAGTAATGTTGTACCATTCCTACGATTTCAGAACATTTTCTCATTGATATTTTTGTCGATCTTGTTTATTTCTCGGGTATCATTTGATCCCGAGCATCTCAGGAACGTAGTTTTTAGTAAAATTTCATGTATCATTGTATCGTAACTAATAACGCGTTTTTTTAGAATAACAATAGAGGTTTTTATAAAACATTTTTCTCCCTTTAAAAAATAATCTTCGAAGCTCGAAATCTCTTTCTCGAATCTTTCTTGGCTCGAAAAATGAAAATTTACTGAACCAAGTCATTTAAAAAAACGTGATTCTCATGAATTAGCTTGAGCTCAAAAATCAGTAAAAATTATTCTCAAAGAGATTTTGATGAAAACTAACATGCAAAAACAGGCAATTTTGACAGTTAAGAAATGTTTACCTTTAAAACGTATATTTCAAGAGTTGGTGACCAATATACCATAACAAGGAGACTAATAAGCATTATATTGTAATAACTTTACGTACAGATCGGCGACTTTGGTAAGAGTTGAAGTTTTTACCTAACACATGTCAATCAACTTTATCAACCGAATGTCTCATTTATTTACTTGTTGGTAAATGGAAACCTCAGTCTATGATGATGTTTAATATCTAGTCAATCAATTTCATTGAAATTCAGTATATTTCATTAATTCAGTTATACAAAAGCCACTTCAGAGTGCATTGCTACTTTGAAAAGATTAATTTTTATATATTTACTTAAAATGGTAGTCCATTGTAAATTCTAC
This sequence comes from Entomobrya multifasciata, assembly GCA_034693345.1. NCBI lineage: Eukaryota > Metazoa > Arthropoda > Collembola > Entomobryomorpha > Entomobryidae > Entomobrya > Entomobrya multifasciata. Next base: position 8,881 of record JAQFXM010008383.1, on the reverse strand, counting down.
TAATATGGTATATCATTATTAGTCATAATCCAAAACTTTTTTGATAATAATACATAAGATCAAAGTGCTACAATTATTCAATCAAATATACAACATACATGAAAACACTTTAATTCTTATTCAGTGATAGAAGTCGCTTTTTATACTGCAAACGTAATTAACGTTATTGTTTTTAACTTGTTTACTCAATTACGTTGACAGATAAATAAACATAGACTTTGATAGATTACTTGTCAAGAAGCAATAGGAATTCAAGCTGAAGTCGTTATGACATTCGCAATTTATATACTGCATTACTGCATGCATCTTATGAGTTTCATTACTCATCCATGTAAACTCATGTCCAGATCACGGATGATAAATCTGTATTCCCGACATTATTGAATCATGATGTGAATTTCAATGAATGACATACGAAAACATGTATAAATAATTGAACACAATATCATTATCAAAATCATTATCTATCAATCCTTTATATACGAGTCCACTTTACAAAAGCTGATATTAATCATTTAAAACACACCTTAAAGAAAGGAAGAGGTTCCTCTACCTAAAAACCTAACCAATCTTACTTAAATATTAAACAAACCAAGCCAACTTATAAGATTTCGATATAACGTAATTCTAAAAAAATATCTACAAATATTTATTAAGTTTAAATTTAATAGCTACTTAATAAGTTAACGAGCATTTAATTATATTTTAGAATGACGACGGAAACCTTTCTGGAGACGTGCGTTGACGAATATGAAGCCCTAATGGATAGTAGCTTTTACTCTTCAAAAAGTCCAGCAGAGCTTACCGAAACTCACCAGGAATATCGAAGCCAGCTTCTAGGCGACCTTGAAAGCAAATGGCGAAAATCATTTGGATCCAAAGCCATTCCATCAGATTTGAAAACAAATTTGAAACAAAACATTGACATCTCCTTCAAGCAGTTAAAAAAGCATTTCGAAAAGGCAAAGGCACGTGATCAGAACCAACTTTCTACACTTTCGGCTCAGCAAGATGCACTTCAGTACTACAACGAAGAAATGGAGAAATATTTCAAAAACCATCCTAGTGCCAGCACAAAAGAAATTCAATTGAGACATGATCAACTTTTACCAAAGGCACTTGAAAAAGCAACAGAAAAATCTGAAGGAACGTTGAAGTCCCAACAATTTTTAATTCTCAAGTCAGAGCTAGAGAAGCGGTTCAGCTTGTACAAAGACAAAGCGCTAATGAGTTCACTGACACTCAAAGATCCTGCTATCGGAATTGATCTTGGAACAACAATGTGTTGCGTCATGGTATTTCATCGAGGAAAGATCGAACTGGTTCCGAATCGAGCCCAAGGTAACCGAAGCACTACACCAAGTTATGTTTGCTACAATAAGGACAATACAAGTTCTTTTGGGTGGGTTGCCAAGGATGAAGCATACAAGTACCCAGAAATGACAGTTTACGATGCCAAACGAATGATTGGACGACAATGGAAGGATGAAAAGCTCCAAGCTGATAGAAAACGTTGGCCATTTGACCTTGTCGAGGAAGATGATAACCCCAAAATAAAAATTAATGGTCGACTGAGGTATCCTCATGAAGTGTCTGCTAGACTATTGGCTTACTTTAGAGTAATGGCTGAACAATATCTTGGACTACCAAATGGTTCTGTTAAAAAAGCTGTTATCACCGTACCAGCTTATTTTACAGAGCCACAACGCAGGACTACAAATGAAGCTGCTATGTGCGCTGGGCTTGAAGTTCTTAATATTTTGAGCGAACCAACTGCTGCTGCCATTGCTTATAGCTGGGAGCGTACCCATGGTGGAACTAGAAAAGCTTTGATTTATGACTTAGGTGGGGGCACATTTGACGTGGCAATTGCAGAGGTTAATAAAAACGGTGTGCACATTGTAGGGGTGGATGGGGACACTCATTTAGGTGGACAAGATTTCGATCAGCTCCTAATGGACTATTGTCTAAACGAATTTAAGAAAACTGAGGGCATGGATCTTCTTGCGGGAAAATCCTATTACAACAAAGTGATTCGAGATGATACACGAAGCGTAATGTCGAGAATTAAACTTCAATGTGAAAAGGCAAAGGAAAGTCTTTCCACGGCTGAATCGGCAACTGTTGATGTTATTGGAGTTCAAGGTCAAAAATCTCTGACGGTTAAAATAACAAAGAGTATTTTAAACCAGACGGTGCGACCTTTAATCCAACAAACCATTGATATTGTATCCCGAGCAATAGAAAATGCTAAAACCAAAGGGATTCGAGATAAATATGATATCCAAGATGTTATTCTTGTCGGAGGATCAACTAGGATGCCTCTTGTTGTGGAGATGCTAACGGAATTTTTCGATGGAAAAGAACTATGTCAGAGCATTAACCCTGACGAAGCTGTTGCGTACGGTGCTGCTGTTCAAGCTGCTTTAATAAATAAAGACCCAAATGTCAAACGAATTGTGGTTAAGGACGTTACTCCATTGACACTTGGACTAAAATGTATTCGAGGTGATGATGAGGACGCCTTTACAATATGTATTCCAAAAAATTCCCGAATTCCATGTGAGGGCAGTACAACAGGGAGGACTCTTCATGATAATCAGACAGACATGCTTATTGAGATATACCAGGGAGAAAATTCCAAGGCAAGTTCAAATAAATGGTTGGGTGACTTTGGCCTTCATGGAATTCCACCTCAACCAAAAAACGAAGAAGAAGCGAGGATAAAAATGACACTGAATTCTATGGGGATTCTTCATGTGGAGGCTGTATCCAAGTCTACTGGTAGCTCCAATGCTATTACAATAACATCAGAAAAGTTGGGAATGACGCCACAAAAAATTCAACAGCTTTGCAACGAGGTAAATTTTATTCTTGGACTATCTTCAATTTTAGTTTGTCACTTGATACTTAACTCATTTATCTATAATTTTCAGTTACGTCGCATTCCGGAATAAAAACTGAGTGGATAAAGTACATTCAATAGGAAACTTATCAAACAGGCATCTGGATTTACCAACTTTTTATCTGGCCAGAACTGGTAAAAATTAATCTACACTGTGGCTACTAAAGGAAATCCAAAAATTCTCGTCTAGATCCTTGCTATAGTTTAAGTTATTTTCAATTAAATTGTTCAGAGCAACAATTTGGTCTCTTATGCTAATTTTTACTATAAGTAACCCAAAAAAGTGTTATTTTATTTTATTATGTTCCTTATTAATATACAAAAAAACATTATATACAGGATATTTGAGCTATGTATAAAATCTTTAATAACATCGATTTTAATATGCAATAAACTACTAATCATATTTTGTTGAAATAAAATCTCAATATATAATTCAAACATTTGGGCTATTTAAAGTCACAAATAGTTCTTTATAGATATGGAAGATGAGCAGAGTAAAATCCCAGTAACTCTGATTGAAGTCATTAACATCATAAAAAAATTGAACGTTTGGAACATAAAACACTTTCATGTGATGTGGATATTGCGTGTATGATGACTAACTAATTTGTGATCACGCGGTGAGAAATTATGAGTTGGCACTCCCTATCCAACTACTTGAAAGTGTATTTTATTTGAGTGCCTGTAGGTGAGATTCATCTGCAATTTGACGCATGCCAATCGAACACGCTTTGAGTTATGTCAATTGGATCAAATCCCGACAAGTCTATTGGGTTAATGTACTTTGCGCGTCAAACTAATCAGCATAAAAAATTTGTTGGTGCACTTTGATTTGGAAATGGACACCTGTGCATATAAATCCTTAAGAAACACTGGCTAACCGCTGTTAACAAGTATTTACGCATCTTCGATTACAGAGTCATAAACTGCTATTCTCATTGGCTTTTTTCATTTGTAATCATGGACATGAATACTGTGAAACAATTGACGTGTCAAATATTCATAACCAAAATTGAGACACTTGAAATGGAAATATTCAATAAGCATATTTTGACGGTTGGCTCTTTGGCTGACATATTTATTGGAATTCTGTAACTTGTCATTTTAGAATTTACACCAGCAGAAATCCAACAACTCGTCATAGGTTCGATGTTTTGGTGAGATAATTGTTGGTGTCAAGTCGCTATTGTGAGATTTCGCTACTTATGATGAAATATTGTGTACTTGCGAAGGTGTTTTTACTCTACTGATTTACGTCAATTAAATATGACTTGAAATTGTAATATGATGTGTGATTATGAAGAGTATGATTGAGTCAATACAAGTTTGAGTCAAAACGGCCAGAAAAATAACATTTTTCTTGGTAGAACTACTCAAACAGATGATCAATCAAGGTTATGGTTGAAATAACAATGTTTTCATATCAGCTGCATTATGCTGAATTTGTTGTAATACCTACAACAGCACATATGTTATTGCAAAACCATATCATAAAGATACAAAACCTCATAAAGTGTCATAAACCAAAATTTGTTATCTCCAATAAAATAGTTCGTGATTACATACGTTTATCAAGTATAACATATGCATATAAACCTACGAAAATTCCAACTTAGATATATCAAGTTTTTGGCAAGCTTGTTACTTTAACCTTGAATATTATTTGCACGTAACCTCGAAATGCATTTTAACCTTCTAACTTAAAATAAATGAAATCATCATCCCGTCCATGTCAACTGACTGTATAAGTGGTTATAAAAACGCATTATACACTTTATGTTTTATTTGTATATTTATTTTCTCAAAATTCCGTTCATTACGAGAACATTTATTGCTCATCTTACACCAAATTAGTCGAAGGTTTAACCGTGTTTACATCAAATTGTATATTAGCTTTTGAAATTTAAGAAACAAACATTGTCTTAAATATTTCTTGAAAAAATGGCAGACAGTGATTCAGAATTTAATTGTGAGCGTGTGATTTTAAGCGGAAGAAAGCGTTTGAAATGGAAGGATATTGGCAACAACCCCTCGAGGGATACCCCTCGAGGCTACAACGGGAGGATTGGGATTGAAACGTGGACCTGGTCGTCCAAAAAAACTCACAAAAGCGTTGAATTATTAGACTACTTTTAAGTTAAAGATTGTAAATTTTGATGAGGAGGTAATTTAATTCTAATAAATAATTAGGGGACAAACCAATATGCGTAATTTATTTGTTGCGGATTTTTTTCTGGAAAAGGGAACAAACCCGACAATTTTAGACGGATGACAATTGTATTCCCTTGACAAAATTACATTATGACTTATGTAAATTTATTAATCCAAACTGCTAAGCTTTTAGTGTGATCTGATCATACTTTTCTGCTAAATATTGTTTTAAATAAATCACTTGAACGCTAAATAGTCGTTTGAGTACTCGAGAATCTTATTTGTCTTGAAAATGACTAGCTGACTTTGAGTGGACTTAAATGATGATAAAACTAAAAAATCAATACTTTAAATGTCTTAAGTGTGTGTTTAAGTGTAACAAAGATTTAACGTACTCACATTTAAGAGGCATCTTAAGAAGAATCGAGTAATAACGCGCTAACAGTATTGTTAATAATATCATCGCAAATAAGTAAACCAAGTTTCTTCGAAGCAATTCCGTAAGGTCCCATTTCAAACCCACATGGCTTCATTGAAACGAGAATTTGTCTTTCCTCTCGTTTCCTTATTTTGGTCGACCAAAACTTTTTAAAGAGTTCCGAGTTTGTGCGTGGTATATCAAACATATATGTAAATATTATAGCAATCACAAAACAAGGTAAACTTAAAGACGGTCCACACATATACAAAACCAAGTTAACACTTCCATACATCTTAATAGTCCAGTACGACCCACAAGAACCAAGTAAAATTCCCACAAAGGTTAAAATAGTAACAAACAAGCTAAATATCGAGTTGGCTAATATTAAAGAAATCTGTCCTATTCTGTATCTATGACATTTCCTATAATAGTCATGTCTATTGAGACCAAAAACCTCCGTATTGCATGTTACCCCAGTAAATTCAATCAAACTTTCGAACAACATTATAACCAAAATTAATGTGGTCAAAACACTTAATCCACCATACAGCGTTGTAATTGCATACCAACATGAGGCCAATATTTTTGCAAGTAGAGTCTTTCCTAATACTAGTTTTAATGGATGATTCGGAAATGCAAATGGCAAAGCGGCAAAAGCCAAAGGTAACAAAAGAAACGGAATTGAAAGACATTACAAAAAAATCGATTTGACAGAAAAAAATTCATTTACTCTTTTATCAAAACTACTTTGAGGTTTATCACGTAAATTAAACCTTATTTCAAAAGCATTGTTCAATAATGAAATAATGGAATTGGATTCGGTGCGAAAAATAATACAAACTGGCAAGGAGATAAGTTTCACGCAAGTGTAAATCCCGTAAAAGATAAACTCGTGCACATTGAAAAGCGTGTATGATTTCCAGTTGACTGCAAGCCATCCTAACCGAAATAGTGTGAGTGGAAGAAGTACAAATATTACTGTGACCTCTGAAAAATTTCTGTAAGTTGAATTGTGTAATTTCGAGTAGTTATGATTTTTGGTTAAACGTTTGCTTTCTAAATCAACCAAAAATGGTAGTGGTATGAAAGTTTGAATTATGGAGAGCACTTGAAACCCTCCTGTTGTAAGTGACATGTTTAAAAAAAATATTGAAATGTGACAATTTTTTGAGAGAAACGAATTGATGAATAAATAACTTGGTTTCTAGTAATGTTTATTTATTTGAAAGCGAACAGCCTAACTGGCAAATGTTTCCACTGTACAGTTCTCGACAAAATTGTAAAATTTTACTTTTGAATTGAAATAAACTGAATTTCGCAAAAATCCATGAAATTTTATGATTCCCTCGGAAACTTGGAGCCTATTTTGTGTGGTTTTACTTCTGGTTGGAATTTTATATGTGCTTATTTCACGAAGTTGAAATAACGAAAGGACATTTCGTATGATAAAATAAAGATGAATATAATATGGATGATATTAAGCATATCATTATAATTCAAAGATATTCGAAATCCAATACGGTTTGATTAAAGCTAAATTTAACATTCTGGTATGATAGAATGTGATATAGTTTTGCTTATACATATGAATACATATATAACAGAATAATTTATTAATTATTTTCCGGTTTTCAAGAAATTCCAATTTTATGGAGCTTATGAAAGATTAAATCTTATTAGTATACTTGATTGCCTTTGTCCCTTTTTTAATTATATTACTTTAAAAAATTTAATTTAAGGATAAAAATAAAACTTTTTAAGCTACCAAGCCATGACATGGGGCCATGAATTATTTAAATAGTTCAACTCGGATTTAGATTATGTGAAATTAACTTTTCTAAAGCTATTCGTAACTTGTTCCATCGTTTTCATGATCTCTTTTTACAGTTATGTTAAGTATATTATAAGTATTAGTAGAGTTATGTATAATTAAACAAGGAACAAAGGCAAACAAGTATACTAACAACTAAGCTTTAAGTTAATTTCACATAGTCTAAATCCGAATTGAACTATTTAAATAAATTATGGCCCCATGTCATGGCTTGGTAGCTTAAAGAGTTTTATTTTTATCCATAAATCAAGTTTAAAAAAGTATCAATCGTATTAAGGGAAAGTCGTTATCATGCGACCAAGACCACCGGCTTTTCCACCTATTTTCCGACATTTCTTCTCTTCTGAAATAACTATACCCCATTGTTTGTCCAATAATTTTTTATTGCAATAAAACTAGCTGCAAATTCAATGTGATAACTAACGTTCAGACAAAATGTCTTATGACTGAAAAGATTATAGATTTATTTGTACCGCGATATTTTGTTTGATTGATAGTCTGCAATCACAAAGGTTTGATATAAAGCGGTGATATAAACTGAAATAAAAACATTTTATGTAAATAATCATGAATAATTGATGCATTTTAAATTATAATTAATTAGGGTAAATTAATTATGTGGGTAGTTGTTTAAGGTAACAATAAACTAATATTCACTACACTTGCTAATGTATACAAGTAGAGTAACAATCCCATATGAATTTGAAATAATTCATTGGCAGAATTTTATTCTTTTAACTTTAATGTTTCAAAAATGTAGTATTTATTGGTGTTCGCGATTTTTTGAGGAGAAAGCCACTTCATACCAGTAGAACGTATAAATATTTTAGGTAAACTATTTTCTAATTTTATTTCAGCTTAAGTGATGTTCTTGCAATACATATTATGCATACTTACTCCTAATGCAAATCGTGCTTAATTAGAATAATTTATAAATTATATAAATCGTTTTCCTCAATTTCAATCACAAAAACATTCAATAGTGACGTTAAATACATATTAATTAAAAGAGTAAAAAGTCGACGATGGCTTCCGTTAGGAGGATTGAGATAACCCATTAAATATTTTAATTAATATAATTAATTTATAATTATTATTAGCATAGATACATTTGTTTCTCCTTGTGTGTTTAGTTTAAACTCATAAAAGCTGAGGAAATTAAAATTATTTGTTTGACATGTAGTCATGCATATATTGTGCAGGCGAGCATTGCTCTCAGAAACCGTTTCAGAAGGTCAATAGGAAGGATAATAACATACTAAACATGCAGCCTATTCAACATTGGCTAATAAAACACAATGTTGAAGCATAAGGAAAATATATAGATTTTATCTGATTAAGTTATGGGTAAAACGTATACTTAAGGTTGTATACCGATTTAAAGAATTAGTATATTTCTGAAATTCTAGAGAAATAGAGATTCAACGTGTTCACGACTTCTAATTAAATCTTAAGAAGAATCGAGTAATAATGCGCTAACAGTATTGTTAATAATATCATCGCAAATCAATAAACCAAGTTTCTTTGTAGCAATTCCATAAGGCCCCACTTCAAAACCCCATGGCTTCAA
>JAQFXM010008382.1:0-10726 GCA_034693345.1 Entomobrya multifasciata | reverse complement strand
GGCGCTGAATAATAGTCCCTAAACAACTCAACGTTGTTATTTTTGTACAGAAGAAAAGTAGTACATATAGTCTTAAAGTGACACAAATCGAGTGGCAACAACCAACCTAATTCCTTTTGCTTCCATTTTTATTCCTAACTTTTAAATTGTTAATGAGCCTATAATTTTTTTCATAATGATTCAAGTTGGATGTCAAAGGTTTCCCTGTCGAATCCAAGTTAAAAACTATGATCCACTCTGCCATTGTAAACCAAGAAGCCAGACTTGAAATTGAACAAGAGATTGTTGCTTGTGGTAAAAATGCCACTGATTTGGGCACTGCGTCCTCCGATAATAAATGCTCAAATTACAAGCCTTACTTTGACTGCATGTGGGAGTCCATTGTAGCGGTACGATATACACAATAACTTTACAAAAAATTATTTGTTAATTCAAATAAAACGTAATTAAATGCTTTAAAATATAAATTGCAGGCATGCGTCGATCCATTTGAACATCAAGACGAAGAATAAAAAAATCATCATTTTTTATCGAGAAAGGATATTTAAATTTCAAAGTAAATTTACTATCAATTGGATTAATTAACTCTTAAATTAAAATGAGCTTATTCTGGCTCAATTTCTTTCACATCTGAAAACAGTTTGAAACAATATGACATTTATTTACGTATTTCATAAATTACAGATCGTATTGTATTACAAATCAAGTAAATTTTTAGACAAAAATGTCGTCATTCTTCAATCCACATTTGGTTTTAAAATATTTCACTTGATTTGCCACTCGTTTTGCCAGTTTTATTCCTACGTTTGCACTAATTCGATCAATTGTTGTTGTACTACCTCTGTCATACTTCCTATTCCTGTAATGCCGATGGTAAGCTATGGTTTCACTCACATTATATGTTTGAAAGCGTGGTACTGTGCTGAAACGATGCCGGGTTTCGAAAAGATTAACTTGGTGATTACCAGCGATCAGGACTCTTTCAGGCATCATGATGTATTTCGACCTCAAAGGATGTGGCAAAAGTGGTTCTCTATGTAGATATCTCATAATTAAGAGATCCTTACATACTTGGTGTTCCAAAGATGACGTTTGATCTACTTGGGAATGACTTTGAATAAGTAAAGGAGCGCATCTAGATCCCACAAGATCGTCTTGGTCTTTATCCAACAAGAAAAATCCATTTTTGAAGACATACTCTCCGAATTTCACATCAGGATTGGTAGAATCCAGGTAGTCAATTAACTGGGGCAAAGTAGTAATGTTTGCAATAACTGGGGTGATAAATTCGTCAAAGTCTACTGCGGCGACATATTTGGATATACCAGTGTACCGGAATTGACAGTCTACTTGTGCACTGGAAAGGCCTATCGCATGGGTGGCTACATCGGCATGTGGGAGAATCGGGAAGTTGTGCCAAGGATGTACTGTGATCTGACCGGAAGTTGACAAGTGGTCCCAGATACAAGACATGGAGGAGCTGATGCTCATGTTGTAGAGGGTGAAGTGCTGGATCCCTAGCATTTTGTAGTATTCCAACCATTCCAGGAAGTTGAATATTTTGCTGTAGTTGCCGTAAACTGGGAGGACACAGATTGAAAAGTTATACCGGAAGTTTGAGGATGATGGAGAGTCTCCTTGTTGAGGTTGGTAGTTGATTGGAAGGATATTTGTGAGGGAGGTGGTGATGTTGTCGTTGGAGTGAAGAATGGAGACGAAGTTAGGCTGACGTTCGGAGGAAGGAGGGAATGGACACGTGATTATTACTCCCGAATATCTGGAAGCCCAGCCATATATATGGCTAAGGTCGGCTGGGGTGGCACTGGATGAGAATTGACACTTGACGGATAATGTTAAGTTGGCGTGGGACCCAAGTACAGTCAGCTTGTCGTCAAATTGAAAGGCAAAGGCGGAGTAAACTCTGAATGGTATGCGGGAGTTATCCAAGTACGTAAGAGTGAGATTGGAAACGGGTTGCCAGTCGTTCCATGATGGTGGAAGGGTAAGAGGATGGTAACTGAAGGGGGAGGGGATGAAATTGGAAAGAACGGGGAAAGTGGATGCCCAGCTTTGTCTAGGAGTTCGAAGCACCTTATTCTTAGGGTTAGAAGAAAAAGGTTGGAAGAAGAGAAGAATGATTAATGCAAAAGCAATTAGTACAAGTTGGTGCTTCCGGTTTTTGAAGCGGGTTAGGTAGGAAAACCACTTGGAAGTGATAGCCATTTTGATTTTGATGTGAAGAACTTATCTTTGTGATATTTTATCACTGATCTGATAATAACTGATAACCAAAAGCAACTGTGCCTGTCAAGTATCGAAGTATCAAAGTACGATGAAGTTTGCTTTTTGAGGGTTTTCAGACAGCCTGATAATTTTTGCGAACAGCTTTCAAACTTATACATTTTTAGTACTTATAATATCTGGTTTAAAAAGGTATACACAATTTTCAGCACAACAAAAATGCAAGTGTAGCTACAGACTACTGACTCCAAAGGAAACAAAATGTAGCGTAATATTTTGTTAGAAAATTTCAGCAAAGAAAAGCAAATTTTCTATTCAAGTAAACTTCCGTCAATTTGATAGAATGAGTCAATGATTATATAATGAGCATTCGCACAAGTTTTTTGAAAAAAATATGCATATAATCATGTCCACCCCCGCATCACTTTTCTTTTTCTTTTCTACCACTTTCCTTTTGCCTTCAACACTGCAACAAGGAACTTTACCCCCGAAAGCGACGAATCCTGAAAGAATGCAGGTGCTGAGAGATGCCTTAGCATGGATGGCCTTTAAAAGAAACGGAAATCTTGCTACTGACCAAGATCTGGAACCGTTTTTTGAAGCCTTAAAAATGAACTATATCAATTCAAAATATTTCCGTACGTTGATAGTCGCCTTCAGAGATGGTGTCCTTCCAAGACTCACTTTAAATGCAACTGATGATTGTGACCACACCTACACACTGGAGTATCGTGATCCCTTCAACAAATCAGTGACATATGGACAACTCAAAAAGTTTATATTTAAAAGCTACGACTCAAGGGACGAAAGTGGCCCTCGACAGTACTGTGACTATCGTAAAGGCCTCGTGTGCGATCAACAAACAAATAAATGTGGATGCCCCAAAGGTTCGAAAATGGGACCAATATCTCAAGGATCTTTAGACCAAAGGTGCCTAATGGAAGAGAATGAGATTTGTGCGTTAATCGACTTGGATCACGATCCCAACTCGAAATACGGAGCTCTGAATAAGGTTCTTCCTGAGATGTTGTTTAATTTCGAGAAGCCTCTCAGCTGTAAAATGGGAACTCAATGCCGTTTTATAGACAATAGGCAGATCAGTCCTTCCTGCTACAACAACAATAATGGCCAGTGGGGTAACGGTCGGAGGGGTATAGATTTGGGTGAAGAATGTACTTTAGACCTGTACACGAGCTCTGGTCCATGTAGAGGATCAGATATTGGCAATTTCCCCGGCTACACTTGCTACAATTTCGGAACTGTGAAACCCGCTGTACCAACACTAGTTGGGTTGTGTGCCCATGACACGGGTTCTTACGCAATTACCAGTGGCTGGTCTGGTAATGGCATGGAAGAGTTATATTGGGACAATATGTTCATAGGATTTGTTTCTCCAGCCACCACCTCACTTCGTGGATCAAAGCTTCGCGATTATTACAGAAAGTATCTGGATAAGGTGTACACCATATTTGTAATTGGAGGCTCTTGGAATACAGAAACTAATGTTGTGAGTGGGCCTTGCAACGTTGCGAAAACCGAAGAAATGCTGGACCACTGGAAATTCTTTATAAATTTGGAGGGTTCTCCACCTACAGGACAGGATTATGTTGCCACTGAGGTAGAATTACAAAATAGGTTACAAAAAATTGCGGACATGGGACTAAATGTGCAAAACAAAACTTGTCAGGTGTATTCGAAATATACCTCTAACACGTATATTGGAAGAGCACTTCGATGCGTTCCCAATGTAGGTCCCCCAGATGTAAATGGGAATGATGGGAAATGTGAACGGGTGCCTGAGAATGAGGATATGACTTGGGCTTGGGCACAAAAATTCAAAGAATATAGAGGATACGTGGCTTTAACATACTACGAACGAAAAATTGAAGATGATAAGCACAGAGCAGAGTTGATTGGGCGAGTGGAAATGGAGTGCGATCCAAAACTGGGACATCCACCGGGATCTCAAGGTGCTCCAAAAACTAAGCCTGAAGATAACGATGTGCTGGAAGGGGGCTACTGTGCACCGGACAGAGGATGTTATACCAACTATGGCGATTACCTTAAAATTTATGATCGCAGCTGCAACTTTAAAGATTCCAAAGGAGAGAAAGGACTATTTCGGGATTGTCAGTGGATGGATGAAGCCAGGAAATTTGGCAAATGTGAGGAGAGAAAACTGGATGAAGAGATTAAGAAAGAGCTGGAAAAGTTCTCAAGCTCAAATGGATTGGGAAGAGGTGATTCATGTGATTATGACTTTGAAAAAAAGATTAGAAACGGAATCAGAGAGCGGGAAAACAAGGTTGAAGGTAACAAGTATAAATTCTTGTGGAAATTCCAAAACATCCAGTACAGGATTGGGAGCTACAATGGGTTTTGCGATCGGACAAGGTTGTTGGAGTGCACGGAAAAGGGGACTTGCGAATGTGTTCAAGACACTGCTCCACGGAGTGTGAAATATGGGGGGGTCGAGTACATGTCTGATTACTGCTACGTAACCTCCGATTATTGTTATCAATATAGGTTGAATACATTATATAATGCCGAGGGGTCTAGTGACCGGGAAAAGGGGGATATTGAGAAGCACTACAAAGGAAAGCAGGACGACAGATGCGATGGGTCGAATTGGTGTGTTTATGTTGCCGAGAGAAAACGCAATGATTACATATGTACAAAGTTTAATACGGGAAGTACTGGCTATATACCGGAAGTAGCAACTGAGAAACCGGAAGTAGCAACTGAGAAACCGGAAGTAGCAACTGAGAAACCGGGCGTGGGTGGTGGATATAAGCCAAAACCACCTAAATGTGAGGATGACCCATATTGTGATTACGAGGATGCCGGCAAAGGGGAAAATCAACTTCACGAGAGTTTAAAAATGATATTGATTATTGTAATGATGATAACTATTTAGGTGATTTGTCAATTAAAACCTTTTTTGTGAATAAACTAAAAGTCTCAAAATGGGGCATGGTGAGACTCATTTTGCACAATATAGGAATTTTTATGTAGTTGAAAAATGTTGAATCGTGAATGTCGAGAAGAATGATTAGTGCAAAAGCAATTATTAGTAGGAGTTGGTGCTTCCGGTTTTTGAAGCGGGTTAGGTAGGAAAACCACTTGGAAGTGATAGCCATTTTGAATTTGATGTGAAGAAGTTAGCTTTAAATACATTAACACTGATCTGATAACATAACTGATGGTAATCAAAAACTAATTGTTATCATTTGTGGCTGTGAACCAAAAAAGTACGATGCAGTATCCTTTACGGAGTTATAAAATTAAAAGGTTATTTATTGATAAATCATTCGTAACTAGTTATCTTATCATTAATACAAGAATCATAATCATTTTAAGAGTCTGATCAAGTTGATTTCGCCCTTTACCGGCATCCTGGTAGTCGCAATATGGGTCATCTTTACATGCAGGTGGCTTAGGCTTATAACCACCACCCCCAGTACCGGGGCCTGGCGCTGGCGTCTCAGTTTCTGGTTCAAAACCAGTATTACCCGTATTAAACTTTGAACACTGGTGGTCATCACGTTTTCTCTCCCACACGTAGAAACACCAATTCGAACCAACACAATTGTCCTTCTTTTTTCCTTTGTAGTGATTCTCAATGCCCTCCTTTTCACTCTGGACACACCCCTGGGCACCATATAACTGATCCAATCTAGATTGAGTACAATAATTGGACGTTACGTAACAATAATCAGACATGTACTCCACTCCCCCATGTTTCACGCTCCGCGGCTCAGTACCTCCGATACATTCGCAAGTCCCCTTGTCCGAGCACTCCAACAATCTTGTCCGATCACAAAACCGATCGTAGCCCATGATCTTATACTTGACGTTTTGCAATTTCCACAAAAATTGATACTTATTCCCATCAACCTTATCCTTGATCCCATTTCTAATCTTAGTTTCAAAATCATAATCACATTTATCCCCCCTTCCCAATCCATTCGAGCTTGAAAACGTTTTCAGTTCTTCCTTAATCTTTTCATTCAGTTTTTTGTCTTCACATTTCTTAAACTTCCTACTTCCATCCATCCACTGACAATCCCGGAAAAGTCCTTTCTCTCCGTTGGAATCCTTGAAGTTGCAGTTGCTATCATAAATGTTAAGGTAATCGCCATAGTTGGTATAACATCCTCTGTCCGGTGCACAGTAGCCCCCTTCCAGCACATCGTTATCTTCCGGCTTAGTTTTTGGTGCACCTTGAGATCCCGGTGGATGTCCCAGTTTTGGATCGCACTCCATTTCCAATCGTCCAATCAACTCTACTCTGTGATTTACCTCTTGATTCTTTTCTTTATAGTATATACTGGCAATATGTTCCCTAAACTCTTTGAATTTTTTTCCCACCTCCCAAGTCTCATCTTCATTCTGAGGAACATATTCACATCTCCCATCATTCCCGTGCGCATCCACAAACACCGCATCGGCAACACATCGCAGTGCTGGATATAAATAATAGGTACTGCTATATAATGTGTACACCTGACAAGTTTTCCTGTGCCAGTCAACTGTGAGGTCCACCACTTTTTGCAGCCTATCTTCTAATTCCGTCTCGGTCGCTACATGACCCTGTCCTGGTATCAGAGCCCCCTCCAAACTCATAAAGAATTTATAGTGATCCAGCATCTCTTCGGTTTTGGCAACGCTGCAACTTTCATTTTTTCTGTCACTTTGTGTATTTCCAGTACCTTGAACTACAAAGGATTGTACCACCTTTTGTAGAAACTTATTGTAATAAGCGCCAAGAGTACTTCCACGAAGTGGGGTAGTGGCTGGAGAGACAAATCTGATAAACATGGGGTCCCAACCCCAAGCTCCACCGGTCCCTCCGCTCAAGCTAGTACTGATTCCGGACGGACCCAAGTCGTGGGCGCATACCCCAACTTGTGTTGGTACAGCGGGTTTCAGAGCTCCGAAATTGTAGCAAGTGTAGCCGGGGAAAATGCCAACACCGGGTCTAGTATTTTCTCTACATGGACCAGAGTCAGCATACAAGCCTAAAGTACATTCTTCACCCAAATCTAAACCCCACCGACCCTTGAACCAGTTACCATTTTTGATGTTGTAGCAGGAAGGACGGGTCTGGGTACTATCTGTGAAGTGGCATGCAGTTCCCATTTTGCAGCTGAGAGGTTTCTCCAAATTAAACAACATCTCAGGAAGAACCTTCTTCAGAGCTCCGTGTTTCGCGGTGGGAACGTAATTCAAGTCGATTAACGCACAAACCTCATTCTCTTCCAGTTGACATCTTTGTTCGGAAGATGCTTCAGATGATATTGGTCCCATTTTCGAGCCTGCAGGGCATCCACATTTCCCCGTTTGTTGATCGCACACGAGGCCTTTACGATAGTCGCAGTACTGCCGAGGTCGGCTTTCGCTTCTTGTGTCGTAGCTTTTAAATATAAACTTTTTGAGTTGTCCATATGTCGCTGACTTGTTGTAGGGGTCTCGATACTCCGATGTGTAGGTGGGGTCACAAACGTCATTTGCATTTAAAGTGAGTCTTGGACGGACACCATCTCTGAAGGCGACTATCAACGTACGGAAATATTTTGAATTGATATAGTTCATCTTTAAGGCTTCATAGAATGGTTCCAGATCTTGGTCGGTGGCAAGCTTTCCATTTTTTCTAAAGGTCATCCATGACAGGGCTTCTTTCAGCACCTTCATTCTTTCGGGATTCGTCGCTTTCGGGGGTAAAGTTCCTTGCTGCAGGGTTGATGGCAAAAAGAGGAAGAAATGAAAGAAAAGTAGAAATCTAGAAGGAGTGTACATGATTATATGCTTTTTAAACTCGTCTAAATCCTCACTATACACGATCGATCGATAATACTGATTGAAGACTAATAGTTTGCTCATAAATAGGTACCTTGATTTTCTTTTCTTACAAATAAATAAATGCCAAATAAAGCATTAAAATGTTTCCTGGGTTATACCGGAACTACATGGATGCATGCATTTCCAAGGAGGGTTAGATTAAGGATTCCTGTGCATTTCTTCCAATTCTAGTCACAGGATATTACATGTTTAATTTTAATCCCCTGAAGTTATTCAGAATTAAGGCAATTATGCTTCAGTCCAGGGAACGTTCATTAGTGACATGAAAGTAAATTTTTAAAAAAACCAAAACTTCGTTACGCATAAACCATTTCATGGACAGGTAGACAAATGAACTGGCAGACGCTTGCAAGTCTTTTGAAGCATGCGTAGATGCGTAAGTCACACAGGTTTCTTCACCTTGCAGGTAAAGATGGATTAGGTGAAAAGGGAGACGTTAGAGTTCCATCAAATGTGCAGAATAAGATGACAACAGCTTGTATGATGATCCTCATGATAAATTTCGTGATTGCTTTATTTTAATTGATTCGCATTAAAAGATTCATTTTATTCTGGTTCAATTTCTTTTACATCTGAAGACAACAACTTTGTCACCTTTTCCCCTTTCTTGGCCATAATTTCCTCAATATTTTTTCCTTCCACGTCCTCAAACCAGTTCAGGTTGTCAGCAATTAAATGATGATTAGAGCATCCTTTACATGTTACAATTACCACTCCATGATTGTACGCTCGTTTTGATATTGTGTAAGCGTTGGATCCATTGCAAACCCTACAAACCCACAAAAATTAGAACTTATAACAATTCATTCCTTTTTAAAAATCATTTTACACTTTTATTTTTACATAATCCAAAGTTCCAACTTACGTGCAAGTAAAACTAAGGTACAACTTTGATCCAGGTTCAATTTTGGCCAAAGGTGTTTTCGAACTCCCATTGACGCTAACATCCTCCTTAACTGCTTCCACACCACCATCTTTAAGTATAATAGCTTTAGAACACAGTTGTCTAACACCGAAATTCTGGACTAGAAGTTTATTTCGAATTGCAAATTGATCTGTCAACCTCACACCCCAATCAAGTCTACTTCTCTCTTCATAAATCTTAATATTTAGTAAATTCCTAGCATTTCCTCCACTCGATGAACTTCTCCAGTTTCCCAAACACCTTACTTGATTAATCCTCTGCTGGTTCTGGTTTTGTGACGCCTTCACAGCATGAAAACGCCAACTTGATAGAAGTCGTATAGTTCGCATTTTCCCCTAAAACAAAAAAATACATACGTTTTTAAATTACATTTTGTATACTATATATGTATTTTGTGCACTTAAAATTTAACAAATCGGTTTTAAGAATGATTTATTCCTTTACTTAAAACTTTTGTACTTACGGCTATTTCACTTTTAGTTAAAACTTTAATCCACTTTGAAAGCAGTCAGATTTTCAAAAAGTTCAAAGCACATGTGCGTTTGTTTACGCTAATTGACATGATTCAATGGTGCAAAAGCAGATACATGCACAGATGATTTGATGCCATGTATGAAGAATTGCACCGCACTGTCAGCATTGAAGAATGAGACATCATTTTGAATTGCGGGAGTATCAATGCATTGTTTACTTCAGTGCTCTTAAACGTCTATTCTTGCTCTCTCTCCCATTCCATCTTCTCGAAGAAATAAAGAAAAAAAGTTAAAGATAATTAAGCAAAGTTTAAGCTTATTAGATTTTTAAAAGAGTGAAAAATTTAATAGTTGCGTGCAGGAAATTTTAACGTACAGTAATTATGGAGCACCAGTCATCAGGAAAGGCACAAAGGGTGCCGAAAGTTGCGAAGGTAAAACACTGTCATGTGTCACTGTCACCGCACAGTTTATGACCGATAGTACATTTAATAATTTTGGAATTAGACAATGATGAGTTGTTTTTAATTTTGATGGTTTTTAGGTGAAAAACAAGGCCCCCGCAGAGATCCAAATTACTGCTGAACAACTGCTGAGAGAAGCCAAGGAAAGGGACCTTGAAATCGTACCACCGCCGCCAAAACAGAAAATTTCTGATCCAGAAGAGTTGGCAGATTACAGGCTCAGGAAACGGAAGGCTTTTGAAGATAACATTAGGAAAAATAGGTAATAGCACCTGCCCAATTAAAAAAATTAAGCACTTCAATTCCAAAGTTCCATGTATAACTTATGTGCTCGTGTGCTTGTCAGATAATAAGTGTCATATAATGTCATAATGTATTTTGTATTTTAGGATTGTAGTGGGCAATTGGCTGAAGTACGCAAAATGGGAGGAATCACAAGGGGAAATTCAAAGGGCAAGAAGTGTATACGAACGTGCCTTAGATGTCGACCATCGGAATCCAACTTTGTGGCTGAGATATGCCGAAATGGAAATGAGATGCCGACAGGTATGAACTCAAAGCATTTAAATGCAATTCACAAGGCATTTGGTCACTTAATATATCAAAACAGTTATTAAAATGTTGGTATGTTTTTTATTTGTTCAGGTAAACCATGCAAGAAACTTGTGGGATCGCGCTATCACAATAATGCCTCGTGTGAGTCAATTCTGGTACAAGTACACCTACATGGAAGAAATGCTGGGAAACATTGCCGGTTGTCG
>JAQFXM010008381.1:0-10728 GCA_034693345.1 Entomobrya multifasciata | reverse complement strand
AGATGATGGATGGACATCTTAAATATAATAATTTACAAGATTAATCATAACCATTACATGCACACTATCGGAATTCCTGTACCACCAACATGGCTCCAGAGAAGAAGAGCGATGAGAAAAATGTAAACGAGTACAATTATATTATGTATAAATCAAATTTAATCACGATGCAATACTAAAATTTAACTATTATATTCAATTGGGTAGTGTTTTTGTGTTATGAGAGAAATATACAGCGGTTCATGCTAGCGCAACGTATTGACTTA
Source organism: Entomobrya multifasciata (assembly GCA_034693345.1). Lineage (NCBI taxonomy): Eukaryota > Metazoa > Arthropoda > Collembola > Entomobryomorpha > Entomobryidae > Entomobrya > Entomobrya multifasciata. The sequence continues at coordinate 10,462 of JAQFXM010008381.1, read as the reverse complement.
TTGTTAGAAAAATTCATGTGGTTCATGTTCACCAAAAAGGTAAACAAAGAAATAAAACGTGAATTTTACTTGTTGATTGGTCTTCCATATTCCTTTTCCATTTTTGTTGAGCGTGATTTTTTCACTTCTGTCAATTTTTTTTAATTGTGTGTTTTTTTCTGGTATTTTTCCGCTGTACAAAAAGTCAAAGAAAAAAAAGCCGCAATGAAGTTCATCATTACCCCAAAAAAATTGGCTTGTCTTTGTTTTTAACAAGTTTAGTTTTTCAATCACACACTTGACTTTTTAACATTTGACATAAATAAGTTTTGAGAAATAAATAAAATCTTAAAACGCAAAAACTGTTGATGCCAATAAACGCATATATAATTTTTTCCTTTTCTGTAAAACATTTAGAAGGAATTAGGTCCAGTTGTTAAAAAAATTAATGATTAAAGTTGTTAAATTTTTATTAAGAAAAAATGGATCCTTTCCAAATATCTCAATCCCATCCACTTCATTAACCTACTTAAGACTTCGTTCCCCAAAAAAATCGGTTCGTCTCTCCGTCTCTCGTTTGCTATTTACCTACCTTTAATTAACCAACTTTTCCTTCCAATTTATATTGTTCTCTCGGCAATGATCCAAAATGTAAATATTGGTTTCGCTGGTGTTTTGTCTGGATTGGACTAGTGTTAGGTGATTTTACTGATTCTATATACACTGGGATTACATAATTGCTTATAGGTATACTGATGAGACGTGACTATGACATGACATGAAAATGTCTAACAGAATAGTACATAGTACACAATTTATACATCATCTTCGTCATCCATTCAAAATCGAAAAAAAATATCTGACTTCACATAAAAAATATAATAAGCATATTTTGTGGTAGTCCTGCCATTTGGCACACGATTTTACCCTTTTCTACCAAACCAAAACCCAAACCACCGTCACCCTATGCCGCTCCCTCTCAAATCCTTTTTTGCTGATTATTTAACAGAGCTTGCTGGGTACAACATCGCATCGCGTGTTTGGTTTGGTACATTATGCTCGGAACAGAGATTAGCAAAAAAAGTTTCAGATGAAAGATGAAATGAGGATTGGATACTATATGATTATAATGATGACGATGACGACCATTAGTGTAGGAAATAGGACCTAAAAGGTGCTACCATAGCGTACCTACTAAAACTTGTACGGACATAAATGATAAATGAATGTACAGAGTCAGATTTTTAGGCAAATAAAAATGTATTTTGTAAAAAAGAAAAAAGAATTTTACACGTTTTAATTTTTTTGCACTTGTAGTCCTGCCTGACTTGCCTATTATTCATCTATTGTTCTCCTTAGATGAGCCATAGTGCAAAATAACACAGTTGACTGGGTAATAGAAGGCAGCAAAGCTAAAGGTCTGGTCCGGTGTTTTGGAGCTTGAGATTTTGAGATGCTGGTCAAGTGCAAGTCAACAAGACATAAAATAGAATATCTTACCTGCCTGATTTTTTATGCGGATTTTTTTTCTTCAGATGAAGATGAGAACTTGTTCTTGCAGCTTGTAATAACACAGTATAAAGTTTAAAATACAAGCTTTACAAACGCATACATATTCTTGCAACATTTACGTGTAATTCCAGCCTTAATTTTAGCAAAGCAAATCAACAAGTTGTTTTTTTCTGTGGCTTGGCTTGGTTTTGTATATGTGTGTGATTTTTCTTGGATTTTTTTACGATAAAAAATTTGCATTTATTATTTATTCCGTCAATAATATAAAGTCACAAAATAATCAGAAGAACTGGTATAGTTTTTCTTATGCTTGGTTTATGTATGTGATATGTATCAGGATATAAATATGTGTATGTGGATATAGGAGCAGTACATGTAATTGTTCTGGAAATTTTTCCTAGAAGATGCGACTTGACTTTGTGGAATAGGTTATCTGATCTAAAGAGAGAGATGTGCTTCTGTTGAGAAGGCAATTGTTGATTGATCAGATTTTTATTACTAATAAAAGTTACTTGTCTGAAGGAAGATATGGAAGTAGTGGCTTGCTAGCAAGTTAGACCAGGGAAATAAATAAATGTACATTTTTTGAAAATGTGAAAGAAAAAAATAGTTTTGAAAAGTGTAAGACAGTTTTTGTAGTGTAAAAATTAAAAGTGAAATTGTTTTATTAAGAAATTAATTTTAGCAATTTTTTTACTGCAAAAAATATAACTGAAGGAAGGAAGCAAGATGTGTCTTTGTTGTACAACTTTGCGAGGAGTGACCTATTTCATGGTCAACTGCCATTTGGTAAGAATGATAGTGCATGCAATTGTGCTATATAATAAATTGATATTGGAGGATTTTAAGGAGTACAGCTGCATATTTGACAGTTGACTTTTTAACAAACTGGCTTTGACATTAAGTTTTTTTTAAAAATATGCACACATTTAATCTAGTTGCAAATGCAAATTATTCCACTGTATTTTTCCGTAATGATTTCTTTTTCGGCTTACACAAAACCTTGGATCTACTAAACAATTTAAATGTTTCACCATAAACTGTTTTGCTTTGCGACACTTAAACATTACATGACATGAAATTACCAACAAATAGAAATATCAATTTTGTTCGTCTAAAGTCCGTGTAAAACCCTTTACGAGTTTAAGAGTGATTAAATATTTTAATTATGATACACCATTTTAATTGTGTATTTTTACTCTTTTTTTAAATAGCTTGGGTCGTTAGCATTATTGGCATTGTCTGCTCACACGTTTTTGTTTGTACCTTTTGCAATTCCAGCAGGATTAGAGGTAATTAATAAAATAACTAAAAAATTAAGTTTAAATTATTTTATTGGCTAATTTAACTAAATATTTTTTTCTGTGGATATATTTTAGGATGTCAATCCACTTTTCATCCAAAATTTCCCATTACTCATCGGTGGCTACGCGTTGGCAGCAGCCTTTTTCTCTTGTTTCATTTACAGAGCTGTTGACATGGTAAAAATAATACATTTAGTAATTTTTTGAAAATTATATTTTAAACAATTCTAACTTAATTTTAAGAACTCATTTTTTATTTCGACGCATTTTCTGGGAAAAACAATTTAATACGCGTGTTTGAAAATTACCCAAAAACTCATAAAAATATTATTTCAAAATGACTCATTGCGCAAAACTCATTTTAAAACTTACAATTATTTTGATTTTTGTTTACTTTAACTTTTGTAAAAAAAATCCTTTTTTCAATAGTTCTCTTCATTTCAACCATTGTGTTTCCTTAACAATCCTAAAACTTCAGAGATTCACACGCTAACAAAAATATTATGCAACCTAGTCTACATTCACTAAAATTTCTTTAGCTACCTATCTGACTTGTTGTGAGTGCAATTTCAACCAAATTACTACTTGGCTCTCTGTAGAAACCCACCGGCAATTACAATATAATTATTTACATAGCTCACGTAAAAACAGAGAAATGAATGTAATTTCTAGTAGTTTACTTCATGTTACCAAATATCAAAAAATAATTGCCAAAGAATTTAATTTATCTGGCTTATATCATCAAAAATATTACCTGGTTGAATATGAAATGGAAGGTATTGCATGCAAAATTCATTTACCTGCAGATTTGTTAGATTTTGAATTGAAATGAGATCTTCTGATTAAAAATTTTCCCACGTAAAATATCAGACCATTTCTGTTTTAAATATTGAATTACAACATTTCATGTTTTAAATTATTTTTTAAATGGATGAATTTTTACAGGAATCCCTGTTTCAACTAACCTGGTCGTGTGTCAGTTTCGGAGGCTTTCAATTCCTTGTCATTTTCCTTCACTTGGTCTTCACTGTCATGTTCCGTGACTTGGTGGCAACCCAATGGCAAATTGTAATGGTTGTTGTGCTAATAGCAAATTTCTGCGCAACAGTTGTCTACCTCACTGTTTTATTCCTCTACGGAAAGAAAATTCATGCTTACAAGTATAACCAAAGCATACGAAATTCCATTGGAAACAATGTCCAGTCCAATTTGAAAAAGCAGACAAACCAAGGAGAACTTCCGGTCACAAATGCAAACGCAGTGACAAGAAGCACCAGTCCGAACCCTGCAGATATAAATCTTTTGGAAAATCATCCTCCAGTCTCCAGGACTAATTCGGTTTGTAAAAGTACAAGCACGGAAGATGCTGATGCTTTGGATGAAATGGAAAGCCAACAACAAGCTGCATCATCGGTTCCTCCACCACTTGCCTTAGATGGGGATGATGAAGGTGAATACGAACATGATGACAGCTCACCTCCACCATCTTATCATAGTACGCCTACGACAAGGGATCCGCCAATAGAAACAGTTTAAAACTAATTAATTACACTGTTTCTTATTTAAGGCCAGAGAGATGCACTTTTAAAAAAATGCACAATTGAAGATGATGAGAAATACTCAATTCTATTTGTTAAATTTATATAAGTGCCATTTATTCTTATTGTTGTGATGATAATTAATTTTGTTAGCTAATTATATATATTGACTGCTTGAATGAATAAAGCAAACAAACATTTTTATTTAAAGAATTCACTTTTTGCTAGCTTGCATTTTTAAAATTAAAAGAGTTGTAAGGAAAAAGAATGACGTGTACCCCAAAGCAACTGCAAAGCCAACCCAAACGGTTGGATGAGTGATATCCCATCGTCGGACCATAAGTGATCTTAAAGATTCGCTGGGAAGATTTAAAGGTAGTGCTAAGCTAATGTATTGGAGAACTTTGGGCATTCCTTCTGGAGGCCAAAGGATGCCAGAAATGAAACATGCTGGAAATATGGTGGATATAACTATCATGGCAGCTTGCGCAGCATCATCTAAAAGAACGCCAACGAGAAGGCCTGCGGAAAGACCGCATAAACCTTGTAGAACGCAGAGGATGAGTGTTAGGAGGAAATTGAAGGAAAGTTCGAAAGGAGAGGCACCAAGTAAACAGCCGTAGTGAAGGATCACGTAATCAAAAGAGAATTGAGCAAGGAGGACTGCAGCTTGAGGAATTGCGTAGGCAACAAGGATTTCGTAAGGTTGGGTGCCACCAGCCTTGCAGCGGTCCATGGTGCCTTGTCGTTTTTCTAGAATGTAACTGACACATACGCAGGCGGGAAAAAAGAATAGATGTCTGTGGAAAATTAATATAGTTAATGTTTGACTTTCAAAATTTATCACTAAAAGAAGAAAAATATAGTGAACTTACGAAATAGCCATTCCTGGGGCAATGTAATCCAAAGATGTCATGGCTTTGTTTCCAAGAATTGGTTCGCCGTACTGCAAAGGGAACTCTGCAATTTTCTCATCAAACTCGCAATCCCTCAAGTTTCTTTTCGCGAACCTTTCAAAAGCGTCATACAGCGTGTTCATAATTTTCGCATAAATCATAGTGTCTGTTAAATAAATTATAATTTAAACATTATTTTTTTAAATGTGGTGTTTGGAATATTGTCAGAATGCCATAAGTCATCATAACATACGTACTTGTTTGATCTAAATTCACTGTAATTTTGGTATCGTTTCTTGCTTCTTCTGCCAATTTCTTTCTATCTTCCATAAATTCCATTAAAGAGTTACTTGTAACCGAATTAGTGTAATTTTCAGGGAAAGAAACTATGCCCCAAATGTCACCCAGGGCAACAGACTCCCTAGCTTCTTCCATAGAATCATACGAAATCTTTAAAAAATAAAGAACTGGTTTTAGCATAATCTTAAAATTTCAGTTTAAAAAGTGTTTTATTAATTTTTAAATTCACCAGTTTGACAGCATCAGTTGCCATCAGTTCGTCAATATATTTACAACTCAAATAGCCAGCCATGCAAGACGCAGCCAAGTTTTCAGGAGAAAAGCAATCTGTCCCATTTTTCACATCCATATTCACCACACCCAATTGAATTCCACTTGGATCCTTTTGAAATGCTACGTAAATGACAGCCAGTGCAAACGCTGGCATTAAAGTAGTAAAAGCCAATGACCACAGATTTCTAGTCAACGTCTTCGTGTTCTTTTCTGCCAATGCCATAACCCTTCTTGAAGAATTTTGGACTCGGCGTTCCACAGGAAAAATGGATTTTGATCGAGAAAGTGACCTTTTTGGACTATGATGGGAATCGTTTAAAAGCCCTTTAGAATCCAATGGTGTTGTTGTCGTCAGAGAAAAGTCTTCTTGTTGTTTGCAAAGATGAAAGAAAGCATTTTCTAAGGAATCCACTTCAAAAGTTGTCAGTAAATTTGCAGGACTTTCTTCAGCAATCAAACGACCGTCTCGCATAACGCCCACCATGTTAGAACCCCTTGCCTCATCAACGTAATGAGTGGTTAAAATAATTGTTGTTCGTTTTGTACTCGCAAGCCATACAAGATGATCCCAAATGCTATGAAATGAGAACAGATATATTTATGCAAAAATCTAATTTGACCAAAATGCAAATATAGAAATATGACAAATTTCCTACTACTATACCATTCTCTTATCAATGGATCCACACCGGAAGTAGGCTCATCCAATAGTAAAAGCTCAGGCTCGGTCACCAACGCAACTGCAAAGGAAACTCTTCTCTGCTGTCCCCCACTCAAGGTCCCCACCGTTCTATCCAGGTTATCCGGTAAAGCAAGCAATTCCTTTAGAAAGTCAATCCTTCCTAGTAAATACGCTTTACTTGTTTGTCCATTTCCAGTGTCAAATAATTTACCAAAATACATGAGCGTCTCAAAAATTGAGAACTCTGGGTACAATGATATGTCCTGTGGCATGTAACCAATTCTTTGCCACCTGTTTGGAGATATAGGAAGCGTTTTACTTCCAAAAACTGATAAATGTCCATGGTCCAGTTTGAGGGCACCAATTAGACAAGACAACAAAGTGGTTTTGCCACAGCCACTGCTTCCAATCACGCTGTACAAATGACCAGTCTGTACAGTCATTGAAAAGTTTTCAAGAACTTTGATCTCCCCATTTTCAAAGTTATCGTCACCTTTCTTCACTGTTGATTTGAAGGCTTTGTAGGCATTCCGGACTATCACCGCTGGGGCGTTGGGAGCACAAGTGCTGTTTGCGAAGTCCATTTTCGCTGCTGGTTACTTGAATACTGACGTTATTTCAATTTTTCACATTCCAAAAACGATCAGTTTTCCTCGACGTCGACCTACTAACCTTCCAGAAATGAATGGCTTTTAGAATCTATTTGTCTGAGAGCCATAAATCTTGCACGGAAAATAATTTTCTAAATTAAATGTCAAAATTTAATCCAGAGTTTCCCTGTATATGAATTATTTAAGTAATAACTGTAGGTAATTCCACTAGCATCCCAATTAATTTTTAACTGTGATTGTGACATCCATAAATCGTTAAAATATTTTCTCACAGTTAAAAAATACATGAATGGTTCACAATAACAATTAAGCAAGCATGATACGAAAAATATTTGCGAAAAAATGAAAATCAGTAATATTTTAAATGATTCATTAAATTATTTATTTTATTTTCCTTGGAACAAATTGTAAATCCAAATCTTGTTCTGTTGACATTGTCAAATTTAATTTAAACCTTAAATCTTCAAATTCACACTCCGATTTAATCTCAAATTTTCTTAAAAGTTTTGCCGTTACAATCTTAATATTAGCTATACTTGATTTCATTCCCAAACAAATTCTTGGACCTGCTGAATAAGGAAGATAAGCGTAGGCATGCCTTTTTGTAGTATTTTCTGGTAGAAAGTTATCAGGATTGAAAACATCATTTGGCGTGTCAAAATACTCAGGTGACCGGTGCATTACAAGAGGAAGGATAAGACAATTAGTGCCTTGGGGCAAATAGACACCATTGCTGAGGGTAAGTTCAGTTTCCAGTTTCCTCCCAAATATGAAGACGGGAGGAAGAAGACGCATGGATTCGAATAAGCAGCGTTCTAAATGTTTTAGTTTGGAAAGATCATCAAAACTAATGGAAGGATTGTCGTTGTCTTCATTTTTCTCTTTGGCTTGGAACATTTCGTCAACTTCTTGACGGCAAAGGGATTGATGATGGGGGTGGGCAGCTAGCATGTATAGTAGGTAGTACAGTGCAAGTGAATTTGTTTCATGCTGAAAAATAAAGTTATATGACAGTTTAAAGAAATTACATAGAAAATTACAGAGATGTGTAGACTATTTTTCTTACCGCAAATAACATTGCTACAACTTCACTTCGAATCTCCTTTCGAGAATAATTTAAGTCGAGTAGCTCGGAAATTAGTGTTTTGCACGATTTATTATCACCAGAATCCTCCATCGGTTTATTGTTCAGTTGATGAATATGTCGATCAATTAAAGCATTTGCAAATTTTTCCACCTTGTCGATTTCTTTCTCAAGTTGCACCTTTTCTGGGTGCAGATTCCAAACAAAGGGCAATCCGAGCCAGGGATGAAGAATTCGATTAGTGGTGATTTCCGTGAAACGTCTCCAGCTTTGTACGTATTCCAGGGATTCTGCATAAGTGGATGAGCCGGGGAATGTGATAAAAGTGTCTAGAAACAATTAATTTAAAAAATTAACGAAGTCGATTTTCTTGTTGAAATTTCTAAAATTATTTGAAAGTTTCAAAAGTTTGTTTGTACCAATAATTATTTGAACTGTGCAGTTAGTGATTAATAGCTCGTTAGTAGTGAATTCATCTTGAATTGAGCTTGAAAAAATTTCCGTTTCATCATTTCTCATTAATTTCTGTACTAGTCGGTCTCCGTGGTCATTATATACTTGTATTTGCTTGTTGACTTGCTGATATCGAAACGCCTTCGCCGTGATTTTTCTCATAGAGCGCCACCAGTCGCCTAAATTATGTTTAAATCTGACGTGTTTTACGAAATTACATTGTTAATCGATTTTAAAGATATATTACCGCTGGCAAATGCCAATCCATCGATTCCTTGAAGAAAATGATAAACGTCCGTTTTCGTCAAGTGTCCCAACTCGTTTGATTGCAAAATTGACTGGGATAAATTTATAATATGACCGTTCAAAAAATTAATTGATTAACCGATTTGTCAGCTTATTGGTAAGATTGTTTTTTAAATTGTGACTCTAATAAATTACCTGTGCCAAAGGGGCACTAGAAATAACTACAAAATCTTGTTTGAACAAAGTAAGCCTAAAACAAGGACCATACTTGTTGCACCATTTAAAACACATGGGTATCAATTCTTTAGCTCCAGGCAACTGGAAAATATTTCCAATTAACTTTAGTGGAAAGGGTTTAGGTCCCGGTAGGCAATCAATGCCTTTTATATTCGTCTTCATTTTGTCACCTAACTTTAGTGCTAATTTTATTTTCGAGTTTGAACTTTTCTCCAAATAAATTGTGAGAATTAACACAAGTGCTAGTATTCCAAATATGAGTAATTCTGTTGATTTAATTGCATTATCAACAGGTATACAATTATTCAGGGAAAAATTCATCTTTTCACAAGTTTTGTACAAAATGTAACTGACAAACGTTACAACTGGAACTATGAACGAAGATTAAATGATTTGTAACTACACATAGTTAACTTTATAGTGTTTAGGTATCCACACAGACTAAAATGCAACATGCGATTTCCCGCTCTAGATCGGTCTTTAACTTTGCAAAGCAAAAATAAATGAAGCCATTATGTTTATAAATTTTTATAAATACGCATACAAAATATCGTTTCAGGAGCTTTTCTCCCAACCTAACAAATAATTAACTAATTGCAAGCTATCAATCAATGTCATATAGTTAATTGGTACATTAATTGCATTTTTGTTCATAACAACTTTTACCGCATTTCTTGGATGGGCCAGGTATAACTAATTAAACCCGCATCCATTTGGGAGCTCACGCGCCAGGTGGGATTAACTGGGTTTTAATGGGTACACTATACATTGCACGGACTTACATAGCGAGTATATTAGTTTTACAATTAGTTTATATTAGTTGTACATGAGGACCTTTTAGAAGTCTATTATTTAGACCTATTTAAACCCATACACGCGGGTTTTGCCATATCAGCATTCTGGTGGTCATTTCCCCTCAAATGTATCATCAACTGTGGCAAAAATGTTTTTGAAGCTATGGGCGTTGCATGTGAATCCCATGATTTTAAACTTCCAATGATGGCTAATCGTTTAGCGGATAAAATCATCCAAATCGTGTAAAATTACTAATTAACATTTACCACTACTAATCTATATGTGAGAATTTTCCTGTAAATATTTTATGATAAGATCATGATTTGGTACCTATTTTATAAAACATAATTTTTGACCACTTTGTACTCTAAAACACAAACATACAATAATATGTTGTTTTAAACTTCACAGCAAAACATGTAAGTAAATTCTACAATTTATTAGAATGCTCATGCGTCAATGAAACCGATACTATAAATCTAGTTATCTATGGCTCACGTCATGGTGTATGCAGTTTCAAACATGAAGTAATTTACGATTTAAAAAATTCCT
>JAQFXM010008380.1:0-10729 GCA_034693345.1 Entomobrya multifasciata | reverse complement strand
AATTTCGATGGCTGGTCGACATAAAAAATGCACTAAACATTTGTTTACGTAGCAAATTCATTCTCATTAAAGAACAAGAATTTCATGTGCTGTCCTAAAGCCTTATTTCAGATGTTAAAGTTTCTGATTTCCCAAAATTTTATAAATCATAACCAAAAGCGAGTGTATTAAGAACGTAACATAAGTAGCATGATATAATATGAAAAAACTTAACGCAATACATGTTTAATTTTATTTAGTAATTCTTTATAGTTTATTTATTTCTGTAATGTTACAAACTAACGCCCAAATAATTTTGCTAAGAATCCCAATCCCCCTCCACCTCCTAATGCCCCTAAACCTCCTCCTGCCGCTACCCCTCCACCTCCACCAGCTAAATTACCAAGGAACGTTTTACCGAAGTGGCCAACCTTTCTTCCAAATCCTTTCAATTTTCTGCCAAAATCTTTAAAAAACCTTTTCTTTCGTTGCACACCATCCGCGTTATCAGATGATGGGTAGTCGTTACCAATGTCACTGTTCTCATCTCCATGGATACCATTTTCGTCAAATGCAGCGTCGCCCTGGATATTATTGTTCCCATTTTCTTGAGAATTCTCAGCTGTGGCCAACTCATTTATTAGCTCAGCAGCCAATTCGTGATTATTAGCAACATTTTGTTGGATTCGATTGTAAATTGCTTTGAAACGTTCTTCTATAGCGTTTCGTTTTACAATTTCTGGTTCCTGGCCATAAGCATCATCTGAGCTTAGTTCGTCGTTTCCGTAAGAATCTATAAAAAAATTATACGCATTTAATAGCAATAAGTTATTATTACTTATTCTAGTTTTTTTGGAAATTTGCTAATGCTTACCCTGTTTAAGGATATCATAATCATATTGTCCTTGAACCAAGACAATTAGTAGAACTCCAATGAACACAGTTTTTACCAAAGTCATATTTTAAGTTTAAAGGCGTGTCTGTTGACAGATTTTACAATTGTTATGATTTCACCTATTACAAATGAATGATGGTTCAAATTAATTTATCCCGAGTATTTTATACCTTGAAGCTTGACATAAATTATTACGTTGTATTTGATGAGTTTCTTCAAAACTCTGGCATGACTTCAAACAAAACCACTAATTTGTGACTCACTGAGGATTTCAAACCACACAAACAAGGAATTGGTTTTATTAATCTGAATTACAAGTAATATGAAATTCACAGATTCGTAAGTAAAATACGCATATTATCATTAAATTAGTATTATTATGTCATATGACTAAATAACTGGGCAGCATTTTAAAACTTGAATTATATTCCATGAAAACAAACCACATTTAACTCGCATATGTATATTAATTGTATATTAATTAAGTTTCTCATAAAAGTAGCTAGATAATGTAAAAGATTGTGGTTGTCTATCAGGTAAAGATTTGCAACAAAGTAGCATTTTCGTGTACGCATGAAATATCAAATGGAGAAATAAGGATTTCAATTGACAAAACCCACAGTAAAGATTTCCAATTTAAAAGCTAATGGCTTAAATTGCTTCAGTAGCAAGTGGACGTTAAGACAATTGATTGTTTCGTTCCATTTTCTAGTTTGTTACATAAATTCTCAGTCAACCCCATTCCATGATAAGTGATGTTCCCTATAAATATGTTTTATATTGAGTTCGTCAGCAAAACCTTTTACAATCATTGTCAAATAATAAAGGTTGAATGGTCAATTAACTTAATTTAAATATTTCCCATATTGTAACTCCAAAAATCCAAACATCCGATTTTGTGGTGATATCCATTATATATATTGACTCAATAGCCATCCAATTCCATGGAAGTACTTCGTCGCCAAACTTCACTGTTGTCTTTATTATAAAGTTCGCTTGAGAAACCAAGTTTGCATGCTTGATCTCCTGCCAATAGTACATTTTTCGTTGCCAAATCTCCATGAACTACTTTGTTGTGGTTTATCGTAAGTACGCAATAATTGGCCTGTTTGGAATGTGGAAATATTTATTGTAGAGTGTGCACAACATGACTTTCATTTTAAGTTTTTGGCAATTTGCCCCTTAATTTTTTATATTCTCCTCAACTCTTTCCCTGATTTATGAACATGTGAATTGGATTATTTTAAAACATATTTAATTAGAAATTCTTGTCTTTATTTCTTTGGTCTTCTTGATATTCGTTGTGTACCATGAACAATATGGTTTGCATCTGTACTATAGTACACGTTAAAGCTATTTTGCTTCGAATATTTATTTGTGTTTTTCTTCATATATTTTCAATCATTGCATTGTCTAAACTCAACAAACTAATACCACAAAAGCTTAAATAATGTTTTGTTATTTGCATGAGTTAATTCTAAGAACTAATTTTTCCATTTCCCACTAAAGGATACAATTTTAAGCCGAGTGATATTTAACGAAATTATGTTTTTGGTGGGCATTACGTTTGGAGTATATTGGGAAAATCATGCTAAAATTTAATTTGTTGCACATGAAATGCAGCCCATGGGAAAAGTCATCTGAGCCAATTAAAAATATGCAATAGTGTCATCGTTATTAGCATTGGTGATATTTTCATTAGCATAGTATTTATAAAGTTGACATCAAAGGTTAAAAATTTCTTAACTTTTGTGCTGATTTCCAATTGGGCAAGCATAACAAATTTATCAGGCTATCTAATTTTATGGGTAAATTTACATATGTAAATATTTAAACATTTTGTGTACTTCGTACGTAGTCAGGTATGTAGGGCAGATTATGGGTAACTATGAATGCCAAATGAATAACTGTGAGCATCAATCAAACCAACAAACAGGTTAAATTTAGGTTATATAAAATACACAAATATCATGAAGATGTTCAGACTAATGCAGCATGCACAGTAAAATGAAATGGACAAAATGGTGTACAAAACAAAGACAATGCTATGACCATATTACCACAGAAAATTATAAACATTCAGAATAATGTTCGAGTTTTAGGGCAGACGCGTCAAGGTCTGAAGAGCAATATTTCGGGACAACTCTGAACTCACAAGACAAAACTTGATAAGAATTAAGTTTGCAGATTTTAAGTACAAGAAATAATAATTTATTTGTCCTCGGGAAACTAGATTACTACATTTTAAAGAGCAAAAAGATAAATCTTTAAAAGAGTCAACTCTCATTTGACTTTAAAAGTACATTATAAATAGGTTTTAATTACAAATATAACTCTAAGTTTGTTTGCAATTAGTGATCACGAAATTTTTTTTAAATGTCATTAAAACTCCCTCAAAATCGTAATATCAACCAGCTACAGCTCCTCCCGATTGTATAACAATTGGTATGCATATAGTAAGATACTGTTGACAAATGCGTCCACCCTTTTTCACAATTCGACCAGCCTTTTTACCAACCTTTTTCAATTTCTTTCCAATCGATCTTTTTCTTCGTTGATTGTTATCCCCGTCATCAGATAATTGCGAATCAGCATAAATATTGTTTTCGTCCTGTATCTCGCTTCCATTGTTGTACACACGCAAATCACTCATTAGCTCAGGTGTTTTTTCTTGGTATTCGGGAACTTTCCCTTGAATCCGGTAGTAAACTGCATGGAAACGTTGTTGGACAGCACTACGATCAATAACGTCTGGTTGCTTTTCGTTGGCATCTACAAAAGGCAGTTAATTTAAATAAAATAGTTATGCCTAATATTTCCTCAACTCGATCCTTTGTAAAGCTTACCTCGTTTAATATCTCCAGGAACGTCAGAATCAAACTTCCCATTAACGAAGGCAATTAATAGAACTCCAATAAACACCGCTTTTAGTGAAGACATGATTAAAGTGTTAAATTAGACAGTGCAGTTGTGAGAAATGGTGGAAATTTTATGTTTTGAGTGGATATTCTCCAAATGAATAGTGACAGAAAAAAAGTACAGCAAAATTCTATTTTATACCGTGAGGTGTAAAAATAATTAATGTATCTTCTGAATATGTGTTACGAAACATTGATTTAAATTTAAACAAAACTAATACCGTATGATACCATTGGTATTTACGCTACCTAAAAATGCACATATTTTCGTTTATTTTAACGAAAAATTACCAGGAATATCATTAATTAGTAGGTAAATTATAACAGCATCATGATGTACCATTTCCTTATTTAAAATTGAGTCATTTATTGATGCAAATAAACTAAATAAAGCTTATCCATCTACCTATATGTGCATAAAAATCCATGGATGAAATTTATTTATAGAATTGATATGCATGAAATACAACGATAACGTACGGTGATTTGGTGTCAGATGTTTACTGACATTAATAAAATGAATTACTATGCATAACGTTTAATAAAATTGGTGGATATTGCTTACTTCACTTTGTGTATTTATATTGGCTACGCCCCCGCGACATGACAAGAACTGCAAAATTACTAATATCATTTATGAGGAAGACATAGTGAAGTCCTAAATGTATATTAAAAACAAAAACTTTTATACAACAACAAAGGCTCTTTTCTCCGAATATTTATCGAAATATTGTAAGCTCCATATCAAGACGTACCTTTAAACCAAAATAAATGCTTACACATTGTTTCACAATTTTCGTCATAGTTTTAGCGGGATTTCAACATGACGGAAAGCACAACACAGGTGTGTTTCAGAAAATAAATAATTATTGAGTGTTTATTTAAGATAACAACAAATTAGTATGAAGTTTAGTAATTGGTAAACACCAGACACAACAATAAGCCACACTACAAGGCCAATTCTCTTGAAAGAGAAATCGCATCCATTAAATCAACTGTATTACTTGGTAACTTTTTACAAATAAGCCTACAAATTTTATATAAATATTTACTAAATAATGGGGTTTTGTGTATTATGCCCCAGTTTCTCATAAAAGAAGGTTGACAACGTAAAAAATTGTGGTCGCTTATCAGGTAGATTATTCCAACATTGTAGCATTTTGCCGTACCTACACACACAATATAAAATGGGTACAAAATCATTTCACTTTTGAATACAATATGTATATACATATGCATAATAAAAAGCATATCACTTACGTATCTTCAGTCGCAAGTGGAGGTTTAGACAGCCGCATTCCATTTTCTAGTTTCCGATTAAAATCCTCAGTCAATCCCATCCCGTGATAAGGAATATCACCTATTTTAGAAAGTGTTAAACTTAATTCATAATCTTGACAAACAATACTTTATATAATATCAAATTCACCTAATGTAAATATTTCCCATAAAGTCACTCCAAAACTCCAAACATCCGACTTTGTGGTGAACTCCATCCGGTTTAATGACTCAATAGCCATCCATTTCCATGGTAGTCCTTCATCTCCTTGCTTTACATACTTGTCTTTGTTATATAGTTTTCTTGACAAACCAAAGTCCCCAATTTTGCAAATAAGTTCTCCCGTCAAAAGAACATTTCTTGATGACAAATCTCCATGGATTATCTTCCTTCTTGATAAATAACTCATTCCGTTTGCTATTTCATATGAAAATCTATGCAAATCGGTAATATCCACTGTTTGGTTAATTTTTGCATTTCTGACATAATCTACAGACGACTCATCTTCACTTGTTGACCCATCAATTTTTACATTAGTAACTTTCCTGCTTCTTAAATACTTTTCTAGGGACCCACCGTCGCAAAATTCAGTGACAACGTAAATGAATCCTTTTTCGATTTCTTTCGTGTATGCTCCAATAAAACGAAGAACATTAGAATGCAAACCAATGTAACAAAGTATTTTTACTTCGGCTAACAACGTTTTAAAGGTTTCTTTAGAGCAACCTTGTGGAGGCGTTTTCACAGCTACTGTGTCAGTGTTTTTAAATGTTGATTTGTAAACAATTCCAAAGTTCCCTTGTCCAACAATGTTACCTATAATTGTAAACGTTTAGATGACTTTCCCCGTGAAAAATGCATGTTTAATAGTTTTTAAGACAAATTTTGTACCTAATTGAATGCTGTCCTTTGCTATTTCAAAATCTATAGCAAACGGTTGTCTGTCTGCCTCATTTTTTCTGATGTCGTATAATTCCAAATTATCTGTACAATTAGGTTTTGTAATACCTTTTCTGAATGCGTAAACTTCTGATTTAGTCATAAACCTCTTTTGCATTCTCCTATTATATATCAAAACGCCTACAACTATAGTTCCCAGAATTAATGACACAATGGACAGTAGAATAACCAATTTGTTTTCTTGAACAAATGTTGGGGCAATTTTAAGCTTTCGTTTGGTTTCACGGTCGAAATATTCTGTAAAGTTAAATAAAGATTGAGTACGTATTTGTTAATAAAATAACAAAATTGCAAGATTATTAAGATATTAAGATTACCAATGTTTACCTGACTCCAGTTCTTTGTAGACTGTATCGTTTGTCAAATCTTTTGTGTTTAGAATTTTCCACCAACTCCACTTGCATTTATCTTCACTTTGGCTAAAAGCTTCGCCAATAAAATATTCTACTCCGTAAGCCCTCGCATGTTGATTAGTATCATTGAGAAATCTCAGATAATGTTCAGTGTCAGATGTTTCACCGGTACAGTTTTTTTGAAAAAAGTTTAACCGAAAAATTACTTCCAAATTTAATTTGTATTTAACGTACTGTTTAACATAAAAATTTGTGTCAAAAAACAGCTGCATATTTTCCCTATCTGTGTTTGTCGGCACTACAGGTTTTATATTGCATACTAAATATTTTACGAATCTAAAATAACGAAGAGCTCTTATAGTTTCGAATGATAAATTAATTTCTTCTAGACAGTTTTCAACACTTAAACCAAATTTTACTTTATCGTTCTGAATATTTAATTCTAAAATTGAATAGACTTGTTTAATTTCTTCAAAGCTATGCTTTTTCCAACCGGATAGATGTATTGCTTTTGGAAAATCCGATGAAAATTTTGTTCCTGTACTGATCATACGTTGTAGCGTGTCAATACCTTGGACCTCAAGATATAATTTTAAATGTCCAAATTCTTTAAGTTGGGGTGTTAGTGCTTCCAAAAATTCGGATGTAAATACGCCAGCAAAAGTATTCAGCAACTCGAACTTAAAATTTCTCACTTCAACATTAGAGAACCTCCCAAAACAATAGAGCAGCAATGTTTGAATTTCGTAGGAAGTTGGCAACAAGGCGTTCCTTAAATTTGTTGTTAAACTAATCCCAGCATATTGATTCAAATCAAAATGTATAATGGAGTTTGGAGTATTTGTATAGTGCAAGCAGGAATATAAATATGGAAACTTAATACCTCCCTCTATGCTTTCTGGTACGTTTCTCCTAACCAGAACCGCAAAATCTGTTGTCGTCCTATTTAACTCAGAGTCAGTGTACACATTATGCCACATTCCTCTTTCATCTACATCAATTACACGGCCTAGATTTACAGTAAAGTTGTATATCTTTGACCATGTTGCAATGATTTCATTAAAACTAAGCACATTTTCTAAACGTTCATCACAATAAATATTTACTTTGTCCAAGGTTCCAACACCCGAAATTACCTTTTCTCTTAAGTTTAGTTGCAAAACGATTTCTATTTTTGGATATATTTTACGAAACTCTATACGAATCTTTATAGCATCTGTTAATGCTCGATTTAGCAGATAAATATCGATTATAATTCCACTAGGCCAGTTATAGAGTAACAATGGATTTTTTTCAAATACGAAACTGCATTTACGAATTGTCAAATGTATTATAGTATTGAAATAGAGAGATGGAGGATAATCTGGACTGCATCCAACACTTATATTCCATTTGGTCATTTGTTTCCAAAATAAATCAGCTTTGGTTGAATCATGTAGAATTAGGTCGCCTTTTAGAAAAATTGTTTTTATGTTGTATTTGCCCTCAGACTGGTTTTTCGTCAATGTTACAATGCCCATTGCATTTTCTACACTGCCAAAATTATAAGCAATGTGTATATCAATAGATTTTGAATTTTCGATATTCGAAATATCGTCATTGGTTTTGCACTCAAAAGCCAAACTATTGAATACCGAAGACTTGAAGTTGGAGTAATCCAAATGTAAGTTGTCAGCAACTTGTCCAACAGTTTGTGTGATTTGATTTAATTGACATGGCGAGAAGGCCACATTGTGCGATTCTGTTGATGTATTATCAAAGCTATTAGATATCTGAAGAACAGGACGTATGTTTTGATTCATCTTTGGACCAAATGGTTGGACGTTAATGCTTTCAGGAAACGAGTCAATGATGATGTAGGTGTGATTTTTATCATATTTTAAAGACCAACTTTTGGTGTACTCTGAAACATAGGCTCGGTAAAAATTTATCTCTGTTCTGGAAAAGCGTTGATGAGAAGAGCTGGAGGGTACACTGATTTTAAAATATTGTGAACTGTTTCCAATAATTCCTTTCCAAAATATTTTGTTTCGTTCCGACAATGTATTGAGCTGCTTAGCAAATAAACTGTAGGACAAAAACGAAATCGTGGAATCGAATTTTATATCAAAAATGGCAATTTCCAGGTTTTGCAAATGTACTAGAGGTAGTTTCCGACGACAATCTATTAAAAAATCGTTATACTGGAGACCACTTGGAATAAGTGTATTTTTAATTTCCATAAGATAATTGCTGAGGCCATCCATTACTTCAACGTTAGGACAATAGTCGAAGCAGCTTGAAACAGGTATTATGTAACTCATCGTCAGTCGGTATATCATAGTTTCATATGGAAATAGTTGTTGTAGATCGTAATAGCTAAGGTTCTTTTGACCAAGTGACGCTATCGAAGTTTGGAGAAATGCTTTTTAGGTTGATCTCTATGAAAGGTTTAAGATCAAATTAATTTTTGTATATAAAATCTCATACGTAGTTTAATTTAGACAAATTTTAAATTTAAGCAAAGTTGGCTTAAATATTCGAACAGATTAATTACTCACAAATAGCACAAGTCAACTTCTTCCTTTCGTGTTGAATTTACATAACTTGATGTGGTGATGTTGTAGTCTTGTAGGTCTAATTCATAGATATACTGCCCATCTTCGAAATATATAGAATAATTATATATATATGTACTCTTACATTTCCCCCTCTTTAATTCTTATTTCCATTTGTTCAAAAATATACACTTCTGATTTTTTTTAAAACAAACAAATTGATTTTTTGATAGATTGTTTTGTACTGCGATTCTTCCAGTCGTTTTTTGTAACCGGCATTGAAATGGAAATTAAAACTGCTGAAGGGAGAGTTTTTTTGATTAAAGTAGGATATAAGTATTATATATACTCACCATTACAATAATATAGATAAGTGGATGAATCGAGATAGATGTCTGATACATGTAAAGTATATTTAGATTGATAGTGCAATAAGTTTTTTACGGTTTCAGTAACATCATAAATAATATTACTTTCACCTGGTCCCGGGTTGTGTTGATTTATTCCTGCCTGTGTATCACAAATGGTAAAATTATATATTTTTGAATTGGTAGCACTGGTGAAATAAAATAAAACAGTATTTTAATTTAAATATGTATTACATGAGTTGTTCTAAACCAACAACAGCTTTCGATAACTAGGCAAGTTGTTACTAAATTAAAAATTTGATTCATGATGAATACTGCTTCTTCTCTACAAACTAATATTCTGGTGTTTTTAAAATCTGCTGCGTATTTACTGTTACTTTCAGTTAAAAAGATACTCAAGTTTTTCAGAAAGGTTTGGTTTTATCCACAAAGCACCAATGACAAGTAAAAACTAAATGCGTTTCTGGGTTTTTAAATGCTGGCTAGACATTGTAATTGTAAACTGTTTACATAGTCGGCAAATGGTCATGTAAACAAATATACGGAGGAACTGCAAACAGTTTTACAGGTTTGTACATAGTTACTTGGCAAATTTCATTCGTTTATTGGATTAAAGTTTAATCTAAATGTGCAAGTCTACAAATTGTCATAAAACTTAGTTATACCAAAAAATTGTTGACAGATTTTGATGTATAAAAATTAGTCAAATAAACAACAGTCTAATCATAGTGAATTTTCATTAAAATTGTTCAATTTAAAAGTTTATATTTTCTAGTTAAATACAACTTCATTACTTGACACAGAATCATTCTTGGTTTGAAATGAAATACTCCCAGCTAATTAGCGTGTTTTAAGTACAAATTTAGTAAAACATGAATGTAGGCTTGTAATCATAAAAACAGCCTTCCATTTCGATAACAAAAAAATGTCGAGCAAACTAAAAAATAGTATCAATAGTTAAAATATAAATCTATTGATATTTCAGAGATATTTCAATGGTTCCTACAATGGCTAAAACAAAACTAAAATGTATCGGATATTTATTTGTACAAATACAATTATTAGCTCAATTTAAATACCAAAACTTTGGTATATTCACTAAAACTTGATTCACAAATACTTTTCATTTTATCAAA
Source organism: Entomobrya multifasciata (assembly GCA_034693345.1). NCBI lineage: Eukaryota > Metazoa > Arthropoda > Collembola > Entomobryomorpha > Entomobryidae > Entomobrya > Entomobrya multifasciata. Next base: position 304 of record JAQFXM010008380.1, on the reverse strand, counting down.
CGGTTATGAGTGCAACCAAACATAAACAGTTAACGTTTGTGGGTGAAATTCTGCAAACCTTACTAATTGTTGTTAAATCAAGTGGGTGGATAATGTTCTACTTTATATGATTAAATATATAATTTGTGGGAAATTACAACATTGGACTAAAATTAAAAACAATTGTAAGTAAAAAGAAAGTAAAAATTTGCGTGAAAAGGTAGTTCATGCGTTGTCATTATAATTTGGTGAGCAACATTATTGAGTTTCGAAGGGTCGTCTGCGTCATAGTCAGCAAATTTAACTTTTTGGTGTTTTTAGGATA
>JAQFXM010008379.1:0-10729 GCA_034693345.1 Entomobrya multifasciata | reverse complement strand
GTGTGGTCCTAATAGAACGCAATGTGATTTTCCGCTTGACTGCACAATAACAATAGAGACCAATGAAAAACTCCGCGCAATAGATAGAGTACACAATATTTCAAGTACCTTTCTTCATAGGCCTGCTATTAGTAGGATTGGTTTTAAGTTTACATAAATCCCTCAAATAAATTATATCAACACATTTTCTTTTACATTTTATAAGTAAATGAGTCTTGAGAAGAGTATGCACACACTCGTCATCTATTCAATGAGATCTTGTTTTTAAATTTGGATCCTTCTGAGCGCTGAATAATGTACATACATGGACAAAAACGGACAAACACAGGTTATAGGGTTTCGTTTTACTCAATGTTATAAAGATATCGAGTTCTTACGTTTTTTGAATGTGTAAATAAAAAGATTGTATATCGAGGTGGTTTTACTGTCAAAATTATTTTGTTCCAACTCCGTAAGCTTACAAAAGGCCTGCACGTTGAAATAATTTTTCATGACGTTCAAATTTACTTGCAAATTGTGGATCATCAATATATAGGTGTACATTTGTAAAATACATGGATAATTTTATGAATGCAAATAGGATATTTCAAGTCAGGTACAATTCGTGTGTCAAAATAAACTTACTGGTAAGGCCATCTCTTTATATCTGATCAATATCCTGAATTTTAAAATTATTATCATCTCTTTCTTTCTAAATCGTCGAATTTTGTAGGGATTTAATTTATCCTTTCTAATAACTTAATTTACGCAGTACTAAATGCGTCTTGTTTGTTCTCAGATATTTTCATAATAACTGTCTTCTCTGGAATATCAAATAAATCAACAAGAATTTGTATTAACATATAAAATAAAGCAGTGGTTCTCTGACAAAATTTAAGTGGTTTAAATTTGGGAAGTTAAAGAGGCTATTGCCTTGGTGAGTAGTACCAATAAGCTATATGGTATTTTTACCTGCCTTAAATAGTGAATTATTCGGTTCATGGCAGTTCCTCCAATTTCCTCGTACCCAAGGTAAAGTTCTAGAAACTCCTTTTGGCATCTAGAATATGACGTTTGAATAAAAATTAAAGGCGATTTTATTGTAATAATTCAAATCAAGATTATAATTAGTGCTTAAAAACTGCAAATGCTTGAGTAAGGATATATTCCATGGTTGAACTTTACGGTTAAACAATTTTTTGCCTCATGTATTTCGGGGATATTATTCTTTCTTTGTTAAAACCAATGTTCAAATGCATAAATTTCCGTACACGTTATTATCAGCTGCGTAAACTATACATGAGTAACGTAAATATCAACAGTTGAATCTGAGGTTATCTTTCGGAATACCAAATGAATCCTTTTGTATGCACAAAACTGACCTGTTTATGTGTGCTTGTGTACAAAAACTAGTTAACACAGATTGGTGTACACTATGCGGACAATGTCTGGCTGGTGTTTGTATCGTTGGTATATGTATGTGTTACTAAAAAATCGTTTGGCAAATAAATGGACAGAAAATATTGAAAGCATGCGACGGGCTTAACTATACAGTAATCAAACAAACGTGGACAAAAACTGATGCAAAAAACTTGGGTGTCAGCACTCTTTGAAAAAGCGATTTTCCAATGCATCATCAAAAACTTAAAGTAATTAATTATTTTTTTACGAAAATTCACTCCTATCATTTACGAAGCTCTTTTATATTTATAAGTTGGAGGGGGGTGGGTACTAAAGTATTTTGCTTATAGGGATCGCGATTTGTATGCAATTTGAAAGTAAAATACTCAAGAACTTATATTGTAAAAAACATATTTGAAAAATTTCTAAATTCTAAGTGAAATGATCTTTGACCTTGACCGGTCAAAAACTGAAGGGATCACCCCTTAAAGCAAGCTAATTTCCCTCTGTACTCATTCCAAATAACATAATTGAAAAATTCTTAACAGTTTCCGAGATATCAGAATGACGGCCGGCTGGCCGGATAAAGTCTCCGACACCAAATTTAATAAATAAACACTATATCAATTATCTTACGAAATCGTGCAATCAGGTGCAATGAAAACATTTGGCTAGTAGCTAAAAATCCCATGGAGTGAACAAAAATCAAATTATTTATCCAGAAAGTCATGATAAACATTCAACCCAGTAAATGCGTAATTTTTTGTTGAAAAATCGCTCAGCTTAAAGCTTGGTTCTGTAGTAGCTATCTATTTACTAGTTTTCTATTTATTATAACTTATTAATAATTCACATATGGTTCACAAACTGTGTCTTATGGAATTTTTTTTTTAATTACCCAGACAATCAGACAACCGAATGAGATTTTACATGTGCTAACCATAACCTGATGTGAACATAACACAAACCAGTCATAAGTAAAGAAAATAACATACGAACACTGAAAGCAATCAACTTCGCTGATGTAAATAATATTGCAATATATTTTTTGTATAGACACATCATGAGTTTATATTTTAGCATAAGTTTTCTTGACTTAAATGACGATACACTCGAGAGACAAATAAACTTTACTGAAGGTGAGCAAATAGTAATACAATTCGAGGTTGTGTGTTCCAAAAAGCATGATGACTTACGTGATAAATCACTGAAATTAGTAAGATAAGCTCCAGTGAGACAATGCATTGTGCAACCTTTGATATAACATTTTGAGCATTAGTAAGCGGAGTGAACGGTACAATTTTTAGTATTTTGTTGCATCAGAAAGTCACGTTCAAGCTTTTAACGAGCATCTGTTACAAATATGTACAGCTTTCGCAATAAAATCAGGCTAAATCAAAGTTATCATTTCGAGATTTGTATTGTTCCATGTCCAGTTCACGTCAACTTGGTATAAAAGCATTTCTGATTACTACTACATGAGTCATGTTAGCTTACTACTACTACTACTCCGTATACTTCCGTATTAATTCAACTCAAATATATTACGTTTAGTGTAAAATTTACAACTGATTACCACACTGCATTGATCATATCATCGAAGTTACATAAATCGTGTCCATTATCATTCACGGTTTAGTAAAAATGACCATATTTATCATCAGCTTTATTGCTACAAAATTTGTTTGATTGATACAACAATTGAGTGTTAATGTTTCATTTTGATACATTTCACCTTGATAAGTTCACAATATTGTAAATGCAAATGCAAAAATTATGATTGATAACAATTAAAATTTAGATTCCATGCTAAACAGTGCAGTTAAGATACATCATTTAATGATTTGGTGAAAATGAAATAAAATTATTGGTTGTAACGCTACTATTTAAACACTTGGCATGGTTGTCTGTGAGTCCAAGCAAGTTTTTGAAATCAATTTGATTGCCTTAAATAGTGTGTAAATTGGCAAAAATTAGGGTGATATTAGCAGAATACATATATTATCAACATTCTGACAGACAGTATATTTTTACTTTATTGCTGCGTAGTAGAATTATGCTACATTGAATAACATTTGGACAATATTTGACAACCGTCTTTAAATACTTTTATTCTCATCCAGAAATGGCTACATTAAAGAATCTTTTTTGGTGTTTAGTAAATTAAGGACCTATTTGAGTGAATATATATTTAACCAAGAAAAACGATTTAAAAAGTGAATATATTAAACTCGTTAATCCGCATTAACGAAATTTTCTTCAAAACTTCAATTATTTTTGCTTTTTTAGCTCCTTGAATACACATGTTTTACAAACGTTGCACTTGCGGCCTTGTATGTTGAATTATTTCAACTTGACATTCTAATTTTCAATATTTAATGAAGTAAAAGTCAAGTATCAAGTACAGAATCGAATTACTTATGATATGAATTCTTATTGTGTTTGTAGGTAAATCAAATCAAACCCTATTTAGATTATTTAGTTGACTTATAAATAGAGCATTCCTGTATAGCTTATTTCTCATGAGGGTTTCCTTTAGTGAATCAACTTTAACAAAGATTTAAAGATTTTTTGTTTAAAAACATCTAACATCACTCTGAAAAATGAAAGTGTTGATAATACTTTGTATAAGCTTCTTCATCCCGCACTGCATCAGTGCTGACCCAGAGAATGTAACATTTTATTATTTCCCGAATGATAACGGTGAAATTGTGGCTGACGATTTGAAACCAGGCTCGGCATCACCTTATCGAAACAAAAAGGACGCAGTAAAAGACATTTTCTTCTTTCACTTAGTCAAGTAAGTTGATGATGAAATATTTGATATGAAGCCTTTGTCAAATTTAATTTGTTAAACTTTTTTAATGCAGCAACGCTAGTGATCTTGATGAGCCTAGAGAAATTAAACCAAATTGTTCTGACGACTGTATATCCGGATTTATAAAAAATGCCCCTGTTGTTTTTGTAGTTCATGGATTTAATAGTGGGTATAATTTCAGCTTTGGTACTGTAATCCGACGTGGTAAGAGAAGAGTTTGATAGTATGATTTAAGATGATTTTATAAATAACACTTATTTTGACGATACTGCCATGCTTATTACAAGTTTACTCTTACAGGTTTCAAAATAAGGTCAGAAAAGGGAGACATTTTTAATCTAGTCTTTGTCGATTGGTCCATTTTAGCCGATTCAAAGTACAATTTTAACGGTGGATATTTTAATGCTGTTGAGCACGTGCCGTTTGTTGGCAGTTACACTGCAGATATGATTGACTATATTATATCACAAAATATTACAACAATGGATAATGTATCATACATTGGTCATTCGTTGGGTTCGCAGGTTGCGAATTACGTCACAGCCAATCTAAAGACGGCGAAGCTAGAACATATAATTGGTAACTCTCACATTGATGCTGATATATTTTAAAATGTTTTAAAAATTAATTTCACAAGAGGTTTCTTATCAACATTTACAGCTTTGGATCCAGGTAATGTAAACCATAAAACACTTTTTACCTTGAATAATTTTTTAAAGTCATTTTGTTGACAAGTAATGGTATCTTAAAATTCTGGTTATGCATCAAAGCGTATCCTTTATTTAATGGGAGAAATGAAAGCCATAGGCTAACCAGCACAGACGCAAATTTCGTAAACGTAATTCATACAGCCTCAGGATCATATTCTCCTTTCCATCCAGAATTACCCCTTGCATATTGGGATCCACTTGGACACGTCGATTTTTATGTAAGTAAAACGTGGATGTGCGTATATTATGGAGATCATAGCCCTTAAACTTGCCCTTGCTTTCTAAAGACACAAATTTGTGAAGCAAATATATCGAACCGAAATATTAAATTTTTCATTACACCCAGCTGACCATTATCATAATAGAATTACGATTCCAAAAATTTAAGACTTTATATGATAAGCACCGTTAAGTTTTTAATCTTATCTAATCTATTTATTACATGTGAATTAAGCCCAACAATGGAAAACTACAACCTGGCTGCGAATGCGACTTTCGCGGTGTTTGCAGTCATTCACGTTCATATCAATTTCTTGCCGAGTCCCTTGATTACGGTGGAGCGTTTCCGGCATGCAAGATGAACAGCTATGAAAACTTTTTAAATGACTGCAATTGTGAAGCTGAAACAGTAATGGGTTGGGACACCTTCTCCAAAAATCCGTAAGTTATGACATAACGTAATGTACTATTTTAATAAAATATTAGCAAAATTTCTACTTCAAACGTCGTTTTTGTTACAGACCACAAGGAAAATATTTCTTGAAAACAAGTCACCAATATCCTTACAGCAAACCGAAAATGTGCGAGCATATACCTAATGCAGCTGCCATGCCAGTTGAATCAGTTAACATGTTTTTCATTACGTACATGCTATTAAAAATTTTCACCTGAAATTGTTTTGCACATATGATTGATATATTGTGAATATAATTTATTGCAATTAGGCATATACAAAATATTAATTCAATAAATATTTGCACTAGTATGGACAAACAATTTTTATTCCATGGCCTTCATATTAATTTAATGCATTTTGAATTTTTTTATTTTGATGCAATTTTACTATTCAGAACATTTTTTAATGACTGACCTTGAAACAACTTTTACTATTTAACCTTGCGTTTTATCATGCTAAATTCTCAAGTGATATAAATAAATATATGTGATTGCAACAAAGGAAAAGATCCATAGATTAAAAAAATTCAGTAATTATTTTTTATTGTTGTGGTACACATTATAGGCTGATGAGGACAAAACCTGTGTATTCACAGAAACAAATATTTATTGCTTTACAAAAATACACACATTGTATCTGCGTACTAATGTACCAGCTATGCATTTCATGCATACATACATATATATTTAAACTGTTTAAGTGATTAATTCTCAAATTCTCAAACTCTCAAATTAATTTTCCACGATGTTTTCACAAAAGGACTTGGCAAGTTATCCAGATTGTAACGTAATGCACATAAAAATATGTATAAGTTATGTCTTGTCATACATGTAAAAATTACTATTCTTGATTTTTTACAAGTAAGTGTCGTATCACAAAAATGAATCTAAAAAACGTTTTATTGCGTCAGCATCAATGTAGTTTGAGGACATTTTGATATAGATGAAAGAAGAAGAATACGGTAAGACAGTTATTTGTAATCCATCCCTTGCAAATGCGTCTTGACATTCAAATGAGTGTGTGCATAAATATGTGAAGGAACAATTCCACATGATTTACTCGTGGTAAAATAACCAAGCCAGATGTATTTTTTGATTTTTTGCGCAGTTCGTTGTACGCTAGGTAAGCAAAAGCAAACATGTGACAAACAAAATCAGCGATTTGTGAGATTGTAACGAATTAAAAAAAAGGTATACAAAGCTTTCATTCTAATAAAATTTGACACCACCTCCATCATTTATATTAAAACAATTTCACAAATCTCAATTCTCTATTGCTACCATGCACCTGCCAGCTTTCCACTTAAACCCATGATAATGTTTAAATACGACATAAAACATAAAATGTGAAGAGCTTATGACTGTAAAACAGAATCAACCTTGAACAAACAATTGTACAATTGACAATCTAATCTAAAACGTGTAAGTAATATTTATGAACCTGATATAATCCGTTGAAAAATTACAAAACTGAGTTTACATTATTCTGTTAAAATATATTGGTATATCATCAATGGAGTTGCATTGCTTGACAAATTGCCATTTATGCAATGTAATCACATTGTTTCCACATGCAATTATTCTAGTTGAGACAGCTCAGACGCTTCAACTTGGAACTGCATACTGAGCGACATATATTCTCATGATTGATGTACGGTGACTTCACTTACCTTACATTTACATTCAACACGGCATCAAAGTTTGGTAAGCATTTAGTAAAAACTTTAACATATGTTAACGTCCTGATTGTCCAACAAAGTATTTTTGTATGTGCTGTATGTACTTGTCCTCATATTAAGAACTTTTCAAGTACTTTGTTTGACTGGAAATTAATCAAATCGGGGGCACATAAATTGAAATGTCATTTATAAAACAAACATGTTCAGTGCATAGTTTGGCCTTCACTTGTCACATGTGAAAAATATATACAGCCCAACGGTATTAGAAAAATGGATTCCCAAACGAGGCAAGGATATTCTAGATTTGGGTATCTATGGCAATTTCCGAATTTCCGTGACTTCATAAAGGTCTTCACAGACTTCTTTCAATGGTAGGTTTACACTCACAAAGACCATCTATATCAGTATGAATTCCTGCTTTGTACTAATACAACTATTTTGTTGACCTTTTAGGATTATAAACTTATGCGGAAACCAGAACAATAAACCTATCACGCTAATTTTTATTGGAATGAAGGGAACCGGAAAAACTACTGCGGTAAGTAATTCGATACTTTCATAATATGATTAACTTACATCCAATATACTGTTTGGCAGTTTATATACTTATATTATCTTGACATTTTTGGTTTAATTTACACTTCCAGATTGAAAGTCTAGGTAAAAAGCTGGGACAATCAAAACCTGATGTTAGTGATGAACCAGATAACAGAGCGAAATTGGAAGACCACGCCTTCAAAATTTGGAAGCACGCATACGGCAACAGGTCCCTAACAATTATCGAAGCCCCATCCTTTGGGTCAGCTGGTAACGATGAGCATAATGCCAAAACAGTGACAGCGTTAAACAAATACCTTGAAACAAATTCCAAATCATCTATTCCAAGTGTAGTTTTTATAACAGCTAGTTTGTCAGATAATAGATTTGCAGGAGAGAATTCCAGTTTCTCGAATATGTTAAATTGTATAAAATATTTAGGCAATAGATTAACTACTGACACCTGGTCAAACTCAGTTTTACTATTGACCCATTTGGACAAGCCAGACATAGCAAACACTGTAATCGTAAGAGAAGTAGCATACAAAAAACAATTTAAAGAGATTCTAGGATTTGAGCCACCTTATACATTTGTAGTAGGACAAAATGATGGAAACATTGTAGTGGGTAGTACTTACTGGTTATATTACATACAAACAATAATTCTAAAGCAAATTGAGTGGGCTGGACAAAATGGTAATCAACTAAAATTTAAAGAATTTGGCTCTATTGGCATAGATTCGCTTCATAGCGTTGTCCCACCTTCTCTCATAGAAAAAATGATATCTAAAGACTAAGATGGTATGGACTATTTTTAACGACTCAATTATTTTCTTTCCGGATGGATTACAAACAGAATTGATGCACAAAGATGAGCGGATAGTTGAAGGATCAGAATTCTTTCAGACAGATGCGAGTGGAAAAATATATAATCTTGTTGGTGTTTCAAGTAAAATATTTCTGGCAGATAAAAGCGAAATAGAGGTAAAGATGTGCTCAATTGGAGATCGTGTTATTGGTCATAATAAAGTTGGCGCTGTAACCAATATATGCAAACTTAGACGCTCCAATTTTACGAACGTGTTTTCACGGACATCAATTAAGGTTTCGAAAATATTATTGGTGGCAAAGCAAGCAACGGCAACAAGATTCATAATATAAGTCAGCATTTCTCCTTAACAAACGATATGTCAACCAATGTTTGGAACGAAAACGACTTGATGTACATCGAAATTGATGGAGGAAGGGGAACATTTATTGTAAATGGCTATGTTAGAAAATGCATACAAGAAAACAATTAAAATAATTATTTTGGTTGATATTTTTGGAATTTTCAAAATCAATAAAATTTAGCAAAATATTTCTTACAATAGAACTTGTTATGTATGTTTTATTACAATTTTATATTGGGATAAGTACTTATTTTTTCACATGTCACATAAGAAACATTTTATTTATTTAAAAGCAAGGAGGCCTAATGCCTATCTAAAAAGGATTTGTAATTTAACATTGCTTTTAAGTCAGGCAGGTATGGACAGCAAATATATTTGGTCAATTCACTGAAACGAAATGAAATTTACAACAAGTCAAGTATGAATTCTGAAGAAAGGACGAGAATTGGTTTTTAATTGATTGAGTAGTCTTATATACTGAAAATTTCATGCACATTCCTTCATCAAATTAATAAACATAACAAATTGAATATAGTTTTATTCGCACTGGTTACATCTCGAATACCTCAAATAGCCTAATGCTATCACCTATTGCATATGAAACTGTAAAAGTGTAAAATACTTTTGCAGTTTCATTTACAATTGCGATACAAGATTGTACCTTACTTCTATGCAAACATGAAGTATCCATGAACAGCACAAATCTGCAAGCTCTCTAAAATTTTTAAAAAAATTAGCACGCACAAATAATACTTGATCAGCACAAAATCATGCTGACCTTGATATCATTCGCGTTCATGTAGTAACTCGGTATTGTGATACTCATTTCTCGATTCAGTCACCAATAATGTACGTATCTATTATCTCGTTTTTGACAGGCTTTAGTGATTTATCAACATTGTTCTTGCTTGAAGTGGGTCTGGACTGCGAGAAAAATTTTAATTTATTTTTACGCCTCTTCTGTTAAATACTTTTTTGCTGCTAAGTTATTTTTCCGCTATACATTGTAAAACCATATCACAGTTTTGGCTTGATCCATATAAAAGGTAAGTATTTAAACCTAAACTCTGGGTAACAATTCTAATCATTAGATTTAATTATATACTTACCTTAAATACTTCTTACAGTTATAACTGTCCAACATGTACCAAGACGTTAGTGGTTTGATATAAAATGGCCAACGAAGTAAAAATAAGGCATACATAGTTCTACTTGGAATGACAGGCGCAGGCAAAAGCAGAACAGTAAGCTCCAAATCTTTGTCTTTAATTGGAAAATTATGACTTGTATCGAAACTAATTCTACATATTTTTTAGATAAATGTTTTTTTTAGGGCGTGGCAGTGAGGAAGCTAAAGGAGTCGACCTTTGTGTGGAATCTAACACTAAGCAAATCATTGAATACACCATTACTGTTCCCACAAATGATGACAAAGATCAACATGATTTAATTATAGTTGATAATCCTGGATTCGGGGACACTGCGGGAGTCGAAAGAGATGCTAGAATTTTGGCAACTTTAGAAAAATATCTAGCGGAGCACGAAGAACTAGGTATTTGCTACCCTACAACCGTTTTTCTAACCATAAAAATAGACGACAATCAAATGCTAGAGGAAAATTCTAACTTCATTGGTTTGTTAAAAGCATAAAGGCGTTTATTGCCAACCGAACTTTGGTAGGTATTGGGCACAATAAATGTAATGTGGTAGTTGTATTAACACATTTTATGAGTTTAGGTCAAGAATTGCAGCATGATC
>JAQFXM010008378.1:0-10730 GCA_034693345.1 Entomobrya multifasciata | reverse complement strand
TTCCTTAGTGCTTTGAATGTAATTTGTTATGTTTTAACCACTTGAATAAATTTGGCAATACAATACAATACAATACAACAAAACTGAATTGAGCCACGTGTACATACATTTTAGCAAGTTATTAGAAATGTAAAGATGATGATGATGGAATGCCTGTAATATACAAGACCAGACCTATATATCTGCACATTGAGCTTCATCATATCATAATCATTCATTAGAACCCGCATAATTTGCTGTTCATTTATCCATCATAGTTGTTGATGTCTGTTACATGAATGTTGTGATGAGTAGAGGAGACTCTTTCGTGACAGGCTTTGGCTGGTTGATGATCATTATCATTTATGCTAGTTTACCATTAAACTATTGTTTGTAATTAAGTTATGGTATTCATATAAACGAGATAGCGGACTTAATGTATGAATATGGCGAAGATTGAAAATATGCATTCATGCACAGTCACAATCACAATTCTGATGAACCTTTAATTATGGATATAAGTAATGCATGTTCATTGTTCTAATAGTTAACTTTTATGTTATGTGTGTATTTCAACCCGGAAATAATCTCATTTATCCAACAGGCAAAAGGAAAAGTCTAGGATGAAATCGTTATCTTTCAAAAGGATATGTACCATCATACGATTTTCGGATTACTGTCAATGTCACGAAAAGAAATCATTAAATCTGCCATAGAATATCAATTTCCTTCTCCATTTCCTTTGTTTTTAAGTATTTGGCAGCGGGGAAAATCTGAGAAAAAGTAAATTGCATGTGTGATGGAAAAGGGATCAGATCGTTCTATCACAAAATGCCGTTAAATGTAGGCCAATGTAACAAAAATGGAAAATGTTACCACAGGCAAATACCAAGTCATGTGTATATGTGCACATTAAGCTGAATATCGAATGTAAAAATAGCACCCACCACCGCAATGCACTGAGATTGTTGATGTTCAAAAAAGTAAATTGATATGTTATTGCCTTCTGGCAGTGTCATTGACAAGTGATGTATGAGAAAAGCAATATGAAAAGTTAGATATGTATACACACAGAACATAACGACATACAGTTTCATTTAATGTATGAATGATGATGTTACTTTTACTGGACAGTAAGCAAGATTGGTTGTGTTGTAAGCAACCTAACACGGTCTATATAAATATTACAAATGGCAAAATCATACGCAAAACGAAGAAAAGTCAGAAATATGATATTTATAAATCAGAATATGGAACATAATTGCGAAACGGTATTGACTTCAATTCAGCGGATTTGGAACGGAATAAAAAGGAAATGCAAACAACAAGTAGTGCAGAATTACAAATAAGTATTTGCCTTCGAACACAAACTGATATGGCCTGCCGGGTGAAATATTTACATTCATTGCTTTTATGCAAACTTTTTCTACAATCTACTAATTTTGCCCATTGCAACTCACTGTAAACTGAGTCCAACAATTCTATGATGAAATACAAAGCAGAAATTTTCTGCTGAATTGGACGGACAGACGGACGTGCTCAATGAAATTAAAAAGTAACGCTGCAGCAGCGCTACTGAGCAAAAACTATACCAGAATATCGCAGAGTTCACTAAGCTTTAAGATCAAGAGCAAGGATATTTTGGCCAATGCCTATTGCTAGTGTTCTTGGCAGCAAAAACCTACTTATGTATCATGTGCGCTATAAAAGAGCGATGAAAGTCAAGTAAATAAGCATATCACAAGAGCAATTTAATCTCCTTTCCATCTATTCCTTCCAAACAAGTACGTTGAATAGAATCATCTCACATTCATCCATTTCCAAAAACAAGCATAAACGAACCTACATATCATAAGATATGTACGACGACATAAAAGAATGCATAAGTGTGTATTTTTGCATAATCAAAAATAAAAGTGTTTTCAATTTATCTGATGAGTTTCACGGGTTTTGGTTTCTTTTCAGTGAAGAATGGATGAGTACAAAAATAAATAATACAAAACAGCGGATATTTTTATGTATCGCGGATTATTGGCCCGGCGTAGTTTAATACTCTTAATGTTTCTCGCATCACGTACGTTTACATTACTGGATATAGAAACGAAAGAAGTAAAAAAAAAAAAAAATTGGAACATACTTTTATGGGATGAAAAGAAGTCACTCGGTCCAGTTCTACCATCCACAAGAAGCCCAAGCCCTCCTCTCAAGATTCCCGCATCGTCTTCTTGTCCATCATATGATAAATCTCGTAGGTCAACTTCCGGGTTGTTTTTCCAATATCCTTGAGGACACTCATAGAATAATACACCATCTGTAACAAAAGAAAAGTTTTATGAAAGGGTTACATAAAATCAATTCAGGGATCATCTTAATTAATACAGTAAAAGATATGTTTGAATAGATCATGAATGCAAATTTTCTTTGAAAAGTTGTTAGAAAACTTTCTTTATGTAAGTTGGGGTTGATTAAATTAAAAGTTTAAAGCATTATTAGTGCTACTAAACAAGGAATACGCCATGTGAAATGAATTACATCAACATTTACACGGCGCAATACGTCAAAAGCACTTCCGGAAAAAATCGCTACCAACTACAACTCTGTCAATAGCAAGCCTTGGTTGAACGGTGTCCATCCATGCTTGTTTCATATGTTTGAGTTCATTTTCTATAGATGCTTTCAAAGAACTATTTTTTACGAACTTTAAGGCAAGAAATATCTTTTTTTCGGCAAAATAAAATAAATGACTGGGATCCTTCCTTTGCTTGTCACCATCATTAATCCTGAACTTCATTCTTCATTCATCTAGTTAACCACTATCAGTCAATCCATCATATACCATTCTTTTATTCCCACGTCAAAAGCAACACTGCAGAAAAATACTTTCACCATGCATCCTTTCTCACAGCCAAAAACAGATACCCTGTTATATTTCCGCAGCTTTCTGTGCTCACTTCCCTTTTCCATCATATTCCAAATTAAACAGAGGTATTTCACTAAATATTGAATTTAAGCATAAATAACTTGATTTTGGCATTACGTGTAGTATAGTAGCTTTGATTCAATGATGCACGCACGACATTTGATACTGATACCGTAGCCCTTACAGTTATGGCCAATAACTATTAGTCTGAACTCTGAACCCTACATTTTGAATTAAAGTTGATGGACCCCAATGTCAAAAACAAATTTTTAGGTCCTTCTATCATCAATTACGTTCATAGATTCAAATAACAGGTTATAGTATTCTGATTGTGTCTTGTGTCAAAGAATTTGTATCATAAAGAAAAAAATTCACTTTGTTAATATTTTCTGTCCTGTTATTTCCAATGTGGTGGCTCGCTACTATTTCCATTTTATATTCATGCTAGAAATAGCCATATAGAAGGGAATGAAAGAAAAGAAAAGCCTTTTTTATACTCGATGCACAAAAGAGAAAACAAGACTCAAGAAATGACATTCTTTTAAGATTAAGTGTGTGTTTCATCTTTCACACCAGCAACCCCGAATTGTTATTTATAACCTTTGTGGTTTATCTTCTTGCATTAAAATTAATAGCTTCATTATTCTTACTGGAAAATACTATGTTATTGCTTTCTTTGTTGCTCTCTTGAGAAAATAAGAGCTTTATGTTTGCAAATGCTACTATTTTTGTGGCCTGTGGCCCCCTGTCCATGAGAATGATTTTTAAATCAAAAGACTTCAGCAGAAAGCAGCACGAGTTCATTATTCTGTGTAAAATGTATAAAATATCATTATTAATGCATTTCACATGCACAAGTATTTTTCCCCACAATGTAAAGCCATACTGGTTTAGTGTGAAGCGAATTACATCAAACAAAGGCACAAAATGCAGACACTATTTATTTTGTGGAAAAAGTATGTACAACAATGTAACAATCCACACTTTCATTAGAAAGGCTTCCAGATTTTGGGTTGGCAAAAATTAATTTCATTTTGCTGTTTTCTAGAATTATAACTCATCTGGAGCAACTGGCGCTGATGCGCTGATCTGGAGTAAAGTAACAACTATAGCTACTTTATCTGTTCAAAGTTGGAATATGAATGTATGAAATGGAATATAATATGTTGACTTGACATATGCCTGCAGACACATTCAATATTACAATGTTGACAAAAGTTTTTGCTTTTGCTGAATGCAGCAGCAGCAGTGTTTCATGGAATGATTTAATTTGTATTCCTAGAATTGAGAGCATAACCAGATTCGTCAACACTGTACCAGTTTCAATGGCTGTCTTTTCGAGAGAAAAAATTGAAGGTTTGTCGCATTGCTTGTGAGTGTGAGATGATGACTGGAATGAAATAACAAAGTAAAATAACATCTCGTAGTGTGGCAGTGAGTGAAACAAAATGAAGTGACGTTGCTTGCCATTGTGTCACTGTATTCTATTTTGATGTCAAAGTAAATGAATCAATGTCAGTTGGCGCATACATATTATTTATGTAACTGAATATTCAAAAAAGTAGGGTAAACAGTATGAGCACAATATTCATTCGTTTCCTGGTACGCTGCAAACTTGTTTATTCCGCTGTCATCGCGCTTTGGTGTCACTGTCACGGCAAGCAGGCAGTCAAGTCAGTGCAATATTAGAAATACGAGGGAACATTTAATGTGAATGAGAGCTACCTCCAAAGCGTCACAAGGGGCGATGAGGAACCAAATGCAATTGAAATGTGAATGAAATGAATGTTATGAACTTGGACCCAAAGGTCATTTATTAAGTCGACTGTTTTTTTCAAAGTACGAAAGAGAGAACAAAAGTCAAATGACAAAGCATCAGCCATCAAACTACGAAAAAAATAGTCACATACGTGTGTCCATATAACTATTTGTATAAATTGCATTGAGAACGACAACATCAGTTACAGTCATTTTTGCTTGTCTCTTCCGATCAAGTGTTTTCGCTAGTTTAAATACTCATTTCAATATTCTTGGAAGTTATCCAGAACTATTTGCATTTATTAAAAAACGACGAAAAGGAACCGAAATGGCGAAGTATTTTATACTTTTTACACTAATAATAGCCTGCACGTTTGTGTTAAGTTGGAATGTCGGAATCGGTGTTTCTGCTAAACCGTCTGCGTTATGTAAGAAACTATCTTTAGTTGATACATAAAAACAAGTTTGTGAGTTATTTTTAAAAATAATTTCTAGAACTTTTTTTCTTTAATTTCTCCAGTTAAACTAGAGGACTGCCCAGGAGGTGGCTCCTACCATGATGGCTGTAATTGGTGCTTCTGTTTCAAAGCCAGATATCATTGTACAAGCAGACGATGTGGTAATCATCATAATAGCCGGCAGGACTTACGCAGAACAACAGGATTTCACAATCACAATCATGGGCAAAACCATAACGTTCAAAACTTAAGACTGTATAATTAATTTGTATAATTAATTGTAATTTATTGTTGTTAATGTATTATTTCTACTCGCAGTATTTTTTTAAATGTTAGCTTTTTTCGCTTAACGCATAAAATATAATTCATGCTTTTGGATATTTTATTTTAACTGTGGTTTGTATTATGGCCATGCTAACATTGCTAACCAATGAATCACATATACAAACTAAATTATTAGATCAGTGTTAAGTAAAACTTCAGTTGTGAAAATAAACTGCCTATTTTTCAGTTAGAATTTAGTATGCAAAATGCATATGAACCACAATCTGTTTTCATTACGAATTCCATCACGTACAGTTTGTACCTCCGAATTTTTCTTCTCTTCTGGTTGTTTATAGCATTTTTCAATGAAAACATACGAGTTTTGTTTGCAGCAGGTACTTTATTTTACTACCTTCATAATTTTCCCACCCACAAACCAAACTCAAGTTCACTCACATACCAAACGAGAGTTTCATTTAAATAAAAACCATAATGAAATGTTACAATAGTGAAAGAAAGTTTTCATCCTTTCAATTAATGTACCTTCCAAGGTCTCGCCTGCTGCATTTTTTCAATTTAAAGTGCGCCTTTGTGGCTTTAAATTAATTGTCTCTGTGTGCATGTACTTCGGGGAAAGTGCATTTAGAAAAAATACACACCAAGATGAAAAGACTGCACACGATATTAACTTTAGGAAAATGCATATTTACAACACAGCGTGGTATTGCTATCATTAAGCATGTGTCAGATCAAATAATGCAGTTTTTCAGACCATATTACATTATACTGCAACCATTCACCATGTTTTTGCGGCTAACTCTGGTAAAACTAGTTGGAACCCTTCTGGCTCGAGAAAGTAAGTTGATGGTAAACTTGTATGTATTTTTCCCAAGTGACGATATGCATAACAAAGCATCTTATTAAAATACTCATAGTAGATTAGATACATTTTTTATACACAAAGTATAAAGCGTAGGAAGGAGGAAGTGAGGAGGGAAAATGTCGGATGACGTGACTCTTCCAGTTGTTGCCACACTTTAGAAGGTAAAGCGACCCGCAAGGCAAGGGTGAAAACTTTCATTAAAGTCACAAGAAAACATACTGAGTCAGGCATAGAGGACAAGATGAAGAAGGGTATATCGCTCTCCATAATGATGAGAACACGGTGAGAACTGAGAATAGTTGTAGTGGTGAGACGTTTCCAAGTTGTTTTTTCCTTTTCTCCTTCCTTCTTGTTGGTTAAAGATAAAAAAGTCTTCCACTACAACTGCTTCTTTCCCTCGTTCTAATTATCAAAGCATACCTTTTTTATTTACTATTATTTCACAGAAATGTTGTTAGAATGGTAGTGTTGTTTCTCGCCCTTTTCAAACCATCAACCTTTCCGTTTTGTTCGTTTCTTTCTATGCTTTGTGAGTGTGTTTTCATCTGAGTTGTTCGTTTACAGGTTTTTTCTTCATAATTGGCGGTGGTGGAGAGAGGAGGAGAAAAGGAAATGTAATGAAAGTACGTGGCGGCATCATCGGATGCGGTCCACATGTTAAGGTATGCAAATTAACTGCGAGAGTTTTATGAATAACATCGTTGTTCATTCCAAGTACTTTTTCAACGTGGAAACAACAATCGGACAATGGAGACTCTTTCACTCCAACTTTCTCATACACGAGAATAGCACAACAGACAGGCAGATGCTTTTTTACTACAGTTTGTGTATAAAATAGGAATAAAATGCTGGCTCTTGTGCATTCGTGGATAAAACTAATATATTATCTATATGCACAAGTTTATTATATATACGAACACACACTGACTGTATTTACTACACAGAGAGGCCCTTTTAAAAAGAATATGCATATTTCCGCTGCTCATTTTCACCAAAAGATGCAAATGAGAAGAACGAACTCACATGCTGCTCCTTTAATCTCCCTGAATTTATTTAACAAACACTCCTAATGATCTTTTTTAAAGCGAAAAAATAAAAACGTAAATGTTTTAATATAAGCTTGCTACAATGTGAATTTTCATTTGATTTTCCCCTGTTTTCATATTATCCAATTTTAAACTGCATGATGCTTGCACACTGTAACTTGAGAGAATTCACCCTATACTGCCACTCTACTTTAAATTAAAATTTGTAAATAACTTAGTTTTTCAACAATGTGTGCATCTCCATCAACATTATTACACAATATCATTGAAACTGAAAATTAAGATCAGCATATTTAGCAACAACCTGTGTGGAATTTCTTCACTTTTTTTCTATTTAGTTTTTCCATATTGCGAGGAGTGTGTGTGAAATGTATGTCGGGATATGGATGGTGGTGAGCTGTGTAAAACCCTTTTTATTTATAAGGTAATCACTGTAAAGAGACTAGGGATCCGTTATCATTCAGTAATGCAACTCCACTCAGTATCCGTGCTCAAAAAATCTTTTTGTCTCTCAAAAAACTAATCGTTACAGGAGTGCTCAGCCTGTGTAGCTCCCAAGTGATACAAACATAGGGGATGAGCTGATTAATATTCCCATTCTCAGTGAGCTTTTTGAGATTATTGAAAAAGTTTGATTTTTATTAAATTTCCTTAGTTTGACAGATACAAGTTGAGTATTCAGCAAAGTTGTGAGTTGGTAGTTTTCACATACCAGACTTTTTATATCCTTCATTCTTATGAAGTGCTTTGTACCATCCTATCAAGCTCGTGCACCAAGATGGTAGTTGCATATCAGATTAGCATACTTTTACAAGGAGACTTACACTAATGTAAATAGTTTAGTTTGGCCTTACCTGTGTAGTGACATCCGTAAGCTTCCACCCTCATGCATACAGTTCTCGTATGGAGAGAGTAAGGGATGAACCGAATTCGACTGGCTATGACTGGCGGAACAAGTCTCTGAAATACTTCCTTGTATGTGTTTGTATTTCCCTGAAGAATCTGAAATAATGAAATTCATTTTCCTCGTCATTACTCACCATTACATATTATATTACAAGTTCACCTCAAAATAGTTATTATTTATTACATGCTCTGCCTTCCTAACAAATATGCATAGTATGATAAAATGGCTCGTGCGTAGTCGGTACAGTGTAATATCCCATTTCACATTTCAGCAAGCATTATAATGATCATCATGATTAGTAGTGGGATTAGGATTAATGGCAGTAGGCTTCAGTTAGAAAAAAATCCTTCATTGATACAGACAGAGTTTCCAACATTTCAAGGCAGTACAATTCCAGGCAGTAAAAGCAACCTTGAACAAAATATAAGCATATTTTTGCAGATGAAATTTATAATGGAAAAGTTTTACTTTGGTTGGATTTGAACTGTGTCTTATGTACATATACTAGATACATTTCAACAAAAGTAGTATTTGCATTACTATTATTTTTTGACATAAATAATAAATATAAATCTATTATTTTAAATGAATGTCACTGCAAAATATTCCTGGTTCCTTAAAAAAGGTTTAATTGCTGTGTCACCTATCTAAGAGCATGCCTCTGCACGAGTATCAAAGAGAAAGCATGACATAAAGATATCAGCAAGTATGGATGATATGGTATCTATCTGGTAGTTTGGTACATCATACAAAGTTGGTGAAAGGGAATGCGTTTTATTTCATATTTATGTTTTTATAGACTATATAGGACTTAATATCCAGAAGCTATTATAATATAATGTTATTACGAGGCTAAATATATTTACACACATGGATTTGTTCTGAATATTCTTTCATGATGACAAATGAAAGTGCCTACCATTATCAACCATGATACATTTTGAATCAAAAGCATATATTCATATATTTTTTAAACTTGAAGTAAACATAATTATCCATTTTGTAGGAACTTGTATACCTGTGATATTATATACAAGGACTAAATTACTAACCTGTTTTACACACCGCTACTGAAGTTTAATTGATTTTCATGTATCCCGTAGATAAAACAGAATTTGCAGGCTGAATGATCAAAGTGTATATATGTTCCTCATATGGACACAAATAGCCACGTACGATCAAAAGCTATACAGATATTAAAAGTTCGCATGAATGAACTAAGTTTGGAGTTCATAAAAAGCAAACTCAGCAATGTAATATTGCACAAATTGCACAAGACGAATCTGCAGAATATTCAATACTCAACTCAACAGCGTAAATTTTGTTCACATTACCTGTTACTAAGTCAGTAATACTATTATACATATAATCAAACTGGGGAAACTTACTCATATCAATATTTGTAAACTTGCATAACTATTGCTAACTGAAAATATTTCAAAAGGGAATATTCATAAATTTACGAGCATAAGTAGTTTCTAAAAATCGCGATCGCTTTAGCAAACGAGTTACAGGGAAAGGCACCACATGAAAGTAAGAAATCACTCTGTACTGAAGACTTTCTCTTTTCCTCTGATATCGATCTTGTAAAACTTTGTCACGTTTGACCTTAGCATAGGATGACTGACTGATTAGCACTGGATCTCATTCCAAAGACAATACAGTCCAAATGTCCAGAAAATTGCTTAAATAAGAATGCAAAGGATACAGTTCTGCACCACTTTAAGAAATCTAATGAACCGATGGTCCTCATGCTAAAACCATTTTAAAAGTATTAAATGTTTTCCAGCTCAAGCCACAACTACAAACAAACTGAAAAGCTAGTTTAAAAGTTATCATGAAGTAGATAAAGGGGAAAGTCAAAAGAGAGCTATGTTATGTTTTTGAGGAAAACATCCCTGAACGTTGTAAAAATTTCACGTGAAATGTTTCATAAAAAGTTTGTCCTCTACTGGAATAAAATTTACGACTAGTGTAGTGTGTATGCATACTATCACACATGTTGTGTACATACATATACATATGCCTTGCCTACATGAAGTAATATTTGTTACCGGAAATTCGTCTTTGTGTGCATATGGTGGGGTAGTATATTTCACAAATAAAACTGCTGGACTCACAACACAATCTGTTTATTTTATACAACCACTGAGCCATTGAAAACAAACCGGTGACTTTTCAACTAGTGGTCATGGTCGTTTTGTTTGTTATAAACACAAACTGACTTTCTCCTCTTCCGTTGACTTACTCACCATTTCATGCATTATTTACTTGAGCTAACTTCCCAAAATGTTCGTTTCCTTTCACGGTAGCTTACCAGGCTATGTAAACTGTACACTTCAATAACAATCGTACACGAACTCTATTACAAGTAACGTGTACGCACTTGTTTAAAATTTTGATAGTGAACATGAAAACGGGAAACTTTTCAGGTGAATAGAGTTACAGTAAATAACGGAGTTAATTTTATTAAGAAACACACACTGCTCCTTTCTGATGAATCTTGTTTTAGTAG
>JAQFXM010008377.1:0-10730 GCA_034693345.1 Entomobrya multifasciata | reverse complement strand
CATCTTGTTGTAGCATTCCTGTTGGGGCATCAGTAGAACCTGAGAATACTGGAGTAACAGTTCTTATATACTATACTATGCACCAACTAACAATGATATTCAAAAACAACGTGACAAGAATTTTGATATTTGTTTTCGTTGCGATGTAGACAAGTTTTCTTTTAGGGTAAGTAGTAATTACAGTCAACTTAACTAATTTGTGATAGATTTTTGTCTATGATAAGATAGGCAGACACGATATTGAGCTAGAAAAAAGAGTAATTTCCTTATCACAAGAGCGTGGACCAGACGGATGAATCGTTATCAGGATTCTGAGGGAAAACCAGGAATGAACATGAGTTTATATGCAAGCGAAAGGAAAAACTGAAGCTACGAGACCGCAGCATTACTACTTCATATATTTTCAGAAAACATGTAGAACCAAACCGTATGCTTCTTGCGTATCTCGTTTACAGGTAAAGTTTAATAGCACCTTTAAAGAAGACAAATACTATCCAAAAAAATTTGCTTGGCTTACATCAGAATATCAATATTTATCCTCAAATAATTTATCACGCACATTTCAGTGATGTCGTCTTACGTCTAGTTACGGCTAGGCTAGTTATGTCTGATTTACTTTAGTTGAAATCAAAATTAGACCCAGCAATGTCATTTAGAGCTTGACAAGTTAGTAAACACATTAATGTGCTTATTATTCTTAAAGTATTAAAAGAGGTACAAAATGGACAAAAGTGGCTTTATACTTGTTTATTAGTTCTTTATACATGTTTTTATCATTCCATAGATAGCACACCAGCGAATATTGCATGAATGACCCAAATGTTAGGTAAGGGCACCCAAACGAAATACCAAATTCACTAGTAGCATCCTTCTCAGCTCGACGTTTATAATGTGGAAACAGCAATATACAGTGCAATAGTTTCAAGAGAGTTCATATGTATATTCGTATTACCTTTTCTGAACTGTAGTTTGTACACATATCCGGCATCAGACTATCATTTTCAAGTCTTTGGTAAATAATATATAAAATATTATGCACCCTAACTCCGGTTGCTCAATCAAAATCAATAATTTTGATACTAAATTCCTAAATTTTTCCTTTTTTAGATGTTCTGTCTATTCATTGAATCTTATCATAAAATTCCTTTAAAATTATCATTCTTCAAAATCACCGAAGAGAACACAAGCAATTCTATGTGTCACACACATATTTTCCCCTATGCTAAAATGGTCAGATATTTTTTGTTGTGGCTTCGATAACTGTATATTGTATTGAAAATTTTGCCTAAGCTAAAAAGTCAACGTGCTTTTCTGTAGGCTTTCAAGTGATTCTTATATTACCCTTTCCTCGAATTGATTTTAGGCAACTTTTGCATCGTTTAATACTGAAAATTTCTATTTTTTATATCAACAATGGTATACCATTACAAAAGAATGTAGGATTACACATGCATCAAGATCAAAATTCGCTTCGTAACTTAACTAACGTAAAGTTAGATAAATTAAACCTCAGGATGAGGAAGTTGGTCGAAAATCACGCGTGTGTGACACAGGTTGAAAAAATTATTATAGCAGCAAATTATTTCTGCTCAATGTGCAAAGTTACCCGGGACCATTCAATGATTACGTCGAATATTGAATAACGGGAATAGACTTCTCCTAGCAATGCTCACGAACAGCTTATCAATCTTTGAATTTTATCAAGCTACCCATTGAGGCTTGGCGGCAAGCTTGATATAAAAATTTATGATGTGTTTTACCTAGTCGCTGTAAGAGTAACCGTGGTTCAAAATCTTCAAAATTTTGTTTTGTTCTTCGTAATGTTTGAATTTTCAGTGATAGAAATATTTAGGAATTTCTAAAACTATATTCGAAATATTATTTACATATTAAATATAACAAAAATAGACCATGCTAGCTTATGCGACTCGTGCACAATTAACTCCAATTACGTATTGAGTAAAATACTGCATATATTTAGGTACCAATATTAGATTGCAAATACCCCAAAGTTATTTATTGCGCAATTTCACAACAAACTAGAAAAATGTTCGTTTCACATATTGAGCAAAATACAATTTTCAGGGTGCCAATTTATTAAAAAATTGCTCACAAGTGTAACAAATTTAAAATCAAATTAGAAACGACTAGAAAGTTGTTTTTCACAATTACAGTTCTGACGATTTGAATATGCAATAAACCAAAAGCTTATGCTCAGAGCTTTTTCTTGAAAAAAATACCAGAAGTAAATTTTATTAAAAAACATGTTATACATTATTTTTTTAAAAGTACGTTTTATGATACATCATTGATTTTTTAGATGTTAAATTTTTTAAACTCTGTTGTTGTCGCGAACTAAAACTACCAATATTTACTTTAAACTAGAGTGCTGATGCGTTAGTTAAAAGAAAACTTACACAAAAATTAAATACTCCTTAATAGTGTTATTCCAATACGGAATTAAGACAATAAATTAACTTTAACATTTATTTAAATAAAAATTTAAAGTGCAAATATTTTAAAGAAGGTCAACAATTTAGGACAACTTTTTAAACTTAATATTTTGACCATTTATTATAAATTTAAGTACGTAATTTATGTTAATATCTAAACTAATAAACTCTATTGAAATTAATATTACTCTATATTTATTATTATAACTTTTTTACAAATACAACGAAATTGGACGATATAGCAATCAACAAACAATTCCTGAGAAGACTGGAACCTTCCAATAAGTTATTAATAAAGTTAAAGCTTACATAATAAGCAAAAGATCTATAGTATTTTTCATGATATCCTCACAAATGGATGGACCCAGTAACGGGGTACATATCCCATAAGGACCCATATCCAACCCAAAATGTCTAGCTGCTCTTAGCAATCTTCGTTCGTATTTTTTAAACAAACATTTCTTCCACACCTTTTGAAACTTCTTCACATTCATGTACGGTTTGGCCGCCAAACTTGTAACCACAATTGCAATAGCAAAGCATATTATAGAAATAATCGGTAATACCAAATAAAAGAATATATTAATTTTAGACCATAGTGTAAGCGTTCCCGTAGTTGTAATCGAGCAAAGCAATGTTCCTATACAAATCACAGCAGCTGGCCCATTCTGCAATACGATTCTACTAAGATCAAAAAGAATTCTTGTTTTGATGTATCGACCATAGCACTTCTGAAACTTTAAACCTGGTAAGAACTCTTTCGTAAGTAGCTTATACTCATTTAAAATCAATTTCTGGGAATAACATTCTGCCATTTCCAAAGTTGAAATACATACAAGAAATGAGGACAAGAGATGCCATAACAAGAGGCCGCTACCTGGTCCGTATACAGATGAAGAAAACAGTTTCACAAGCAAACTAGTTCCAAATAAAAGCTGAATGGGATCGATTTCCATTATAAAAGGTGCAATAGAAGTAATTAATACAACGATGAAAAAAGAAGCAGAAAAAGCATAAATGAAAATTTCCTTCACTGTATACTTTCCAAGTTTGATGGAACTACATTTAAGATTCTCATACCTATAGATATCACATGCTTGACTTACAAGGTATCGTCTTTCCGCACATTTTGCAACCATTAAATGGTTTATGTAGTTCAAGAGAAAAAATAATGGTGCCAGTAAAGCGTATAATGTGAACTGAAGGATGTAGTCACTTTGAATTGTGGAATTGCTGCAAGAAAAAAGCCAAAGCAAATAGAGGGATGTGGTAGGTGCGGCAATGATACAATTTAAAAATACAAATTGACGGTAAAAGCGATGCAACTTTTTGTTGTAAAGTGGGTGCGGTATTAAAGCGTTTAGTTTAATATCAACGAAATAAGGACATGGGAATATGTTTTGTGCAAAGTGGTGAACTTTAAATGAGGCTTCTTTTAGAGACATTTTAAACAAGTTGATGTTAATTGATTGACATCAAAATTGCAAATGATACTTGCTTGCCGAATATAAAGCTTTTCACGTATGAGCAATCGATAAACTGTTGCATAAACCTAACACATTTTGAATATTTTTTATATTTTTTACATGAACAGATAAAAATTATGAAATCGGTTAAGATGGATAAGTACTTTAGCTTTGGTTATAAAATAGTACCTTAACTCCTTTTTTGGTTTTTAATGGTACTATTTTAAAAATCTCTTAAGGAGTCCATTCAGCTTCAATTTTACAGCAAAGAAATACACTACTAACAAAACTCATTGCATATTTGCATATGCATAGTATGCTTCAATATAATTATCACTTAGGTCACTTAGCCTTCTTAACTCCTTTTAAATTGACATTAAAACTGTCTCCCAATTTTCATTTACAAGCAGAAACCATTTCATCATCGTTTGTTTGAAGTCCTATATTTTCACTAAGGTGGTACAGGTAAACCGAAGTTTTGAAGATTTCAAAAGAATTTTTCCAACATGAGAAGTAAACGGCTTATAAGAATCGTTTTGTCCTTTCATTTTGACGTTTTGAACTGACTTATCATTTTTAAATGAAAAAAAACAAGCCTATAATCGTCTTCGTTAATAAATGAATTTTTGGATGTGCTTAAATTTTAAATGAATCCGTAGTTTTCATGTACCAGCTTAAACTAACAATAATAGACGCATAGTATGTTCAAAAATGCTCGCCGATTAAACTTTCTGAACTGAACTGTTTAAACAATTGTTTAATTTTATTTGAGTAGTTTTGAATCGGATAAAACTTCATGGATTTAGTTTAACTATGAATGTAGTTAAATGAGATCATTGGCAAACAACAAAATAAAGTACCTTCCTAATAAAAGATCCGTAAACCGTTTAAAATACCAATTAGGATAAACAAAAAAATCCAATGAAGAAATCACTTTCTTTCCATTTAATTTGGTTTTCGGTTGAATTGCTCGAATGATAAATTTAGTAAAACATACCGTACATCATGCACCTTAAATGGAGTGCGTTTTCTCGCCAAAAATGGAGTAACTATAAAACCGTTTTACATAAAAGTTATTGATAAATCGATTAAATTGAAGTGCACTAGTTTTCTTGAAAATCAGGTACCACAAGTATTGGATTTCCTTCCATGACCATTATAACATTACTTTTGTTCATCGCATTTTGAATACTTAATATTTTTTCGTCCAAACAAATATTTCTTGCACACGTCGCAAACTATTGCGTAAATGTTAGAGACTAGAACATGTGGAAGTCAAATTACGTTTTAAATATTAATGGCTTCGTAAAAAATATTTCCTGACAATTGAGTTACATAATAAATCTCGCAAATCAGAAAGCGGTATTATTATTTTGTTTACATCATACTAAAATGTAGATATATTGCATATGTTATAGAGTTAAACGTTGTCTTAATTTAGTTATATTGCGGAATAGCTGGTCGATAGTTAAATTTTTGCAATTAATACTTAATCTGGAATGCCGAAACAATGGCCCATACTTTGGAAGCATACGTATCATTAAATTTTTGACTTGACTAAATGACACAAAACACAAATCAGTTAAGCTCTGTTGGTTTAATTGACATGAATACCAAAATATCCAGATCAAGTTTTTGTAGTCCCAATTTTCACTTGAATTTGCTCAACCCAGTGCGCGCTTGCATGTTATATGTGAGTGTGTTGAAGCAGATTTGTAGAAATCAATAAAAGAAAATAATGACCTCTTCCGTTCCCATTAAAAAACATTTTATTTCAAGTAATTTCATGTCTATTCACATCAACTTAACCTCGCAAAAATATTCCATGGTTGATATATTTTCTTTGCAATGATATTTAAAATTCAATAGAACTAGTTCTTTAATAATAATTAAAAGAATACTTTGACCTTTTAAACACCTTTTTAAAACTTTGTTGTGGTAAAGTATCTTTTTGGTTGACCGTAGAACATTTTTCTAGCAAAACTCCAGTTTGTGAGCTAAAGGAAATTGCGAAAATAAATTTAACATTATTTTATGTGTATTAAGCACATAACCGACAAATTATAACCGGGATATTCGAAAACTCATAATCATATAAAGAACAATCAATTTCTTGGTAATTTGATGAAAAGTGAAAGTTTTCAGCTCATGATTCTGAGTAGGTTGTAGTAGCAAACAATCTAAAATACTAAAGCGGCCTTAGTTTACAGATAAGTTTTATGACTCTTCCGGTTGCATGTAGGTATTTATGCATAATTTGCTTGCGTACGAAAAACAAATGAAGCTATCCTTTCGAACGTCTGAAGGAATACATTATATGTGTTGGCGAAAAAGAAAACCCATGGTGGCGTTGTCGGTAGGATATTTTTCGAAGTCGCATTGCATTTTCTCAAAAACCTAATGCAAATCGATAGTTTTTGTATGTATGCGTATGAAAAAGAAAACAAGTTGAAACTCGTTTTTGAGAAAATGCACTGCGACTTCGAAAAATATCCTACCGAGAACGCCACCACATCATGGGTTTTCATTTTCGCCAACACATATTGCTGGCATATGAGAGACCAATTCAGCAAGAATGCGTTAATTTAGTATGTGTGGAAATGATTATATGCATGTGCTTAGTGGTTGGCCTGGGAAGTGTTGTATTCATACGTCTTGTTTATGTATTGCTAAATGTATGCAGTAAATGATAGCTAACTTTGGTGACAACTGATAAGACTTACGTCAATTGTTTATAGTACAGTTCAAAATATCATTCAATTAAGAAATGACTGGCTAGTAAAATATTACTCGTGTTCTCATTTCCTAAATTAAACAAGTTTTTGTGTGCATTGACTCAAATGTATTTTCAAACCAAAGCTAAGTACAACCCTGAACATTTGAATAAAAGTGTGTACTCCAAACCTCATCAAAAGGTTTTTAATCGCGAAAAAGTTCTCAATCTATTGAAAATTGACCCTTCAAGACGAAAATTGATTCAAAAAATTCAAAATTCAAAAATTGATTTCGTTAGTCAAATCATTACATTTTATACTCTAGGTTTTTTAGTTTAGGAAAATAGATTCATTGTAGGTGTATCTAAGCTTTGGGATCAAATTACTACTCAAATCCACGTGTTAAATTACTTAAGTCCAACGTTTATACCTTTATAACCACTACATTGATCAAATAAACGCTCTAAAAAATTGAATATATGTTCCAAATTACTCGAATAAACGTTTTCATAAAATCGAATTCAGTTTTAAGTTGGTCGAATTGAAGTTATTACGTAATCTTGTATGCGCCCAAAACTTCTCAAATAGACGTTTGTAGCAAATCGAATTTATTTTCCAAATTAATCGAATTGGTTTTCAAAATAAATTGAATTAAAATTTAAAAATAATTGAATCGAAATTCATAATAAATCGTTTTTTGCTACAAATTAGTCGAATAAACAATTTCTTCAGAAAGTATTGATGCGTTATTTAATTTGTTTTTATGTTCTTAATGAATGCAAATTACAATAAAATTAATTTGAACATGCTCTAAATGCTCGAATTCACGTTCCATATTACTCCAATAGGCGTTCTCATAAGATCGAATTTATTTACGTTCCAAATTATTTTAATAGACGTTCTCATAAGATCGAATGTACGGCCTGCATCCGTCGCGTCGTATCAAGTGAAGTTAATATTCTTGAATTGATGATATCAATTTATTGATTTCACATTTCGAATTACTTGAATATACTGAATTTAAAAAGAAGTAATTGAACAGAAAAAGAATTGAGACTTTTTGAATGTAAAGTAACTAAAAGCAAAAAAAGATTTAGTTAATCATTCTGATAATTGACTACAGCTGACTCCAAGCTACAAAATCCTGGAAGATAGGATTCTTTAATGACTTTGAAAATGATAAAGCCTGCAGGGGCTAAACTACGAGGGAATCAGAGGGAAGCAGCTTCCCGGGCCGGGCTGTTAGGGGCCAGGCCCTGTATGTAATGCAAATTTTAGATATAATTTAGTTTGAAGCTTAAAATTTAAGACCCATTACAGAAAAAGAATAAACTGATAACTAACTAAATTGTTAAAAACATAAAAACAAGCCTTTTACTAAGTATTCGCTAATCACACTTATGCTTAATATTTTTAATTAAACTTTTTACTTGTAAAAAAGTGGTCGGGCATTTTACAAATGAATCAGTGTTGGCTTAGTTTACAAAATATATTTGCTAGCTGAAACTAAGATTTTGGAAAAATGTAAGGATATGATAAGACTTCTCATCGCTGCAGCATAAGATAATATTGAAAATATAGACTGTTAGAAACTCTATAATAATGATCGACAGTAAAGCATAGTAGGTAGAATGAATAGCATTTAATGGTACTGTCGTGCTTAGATTAATTTTCAAATTGCTTTGTCGGGGAAATCGCAAGAATAAAAGCATGAAAATTACAAGCCCTCAAAAAGATTTAAATAATTCCATAAACATTTCAAATCATAAAATAAACATTTTTAAAGCCAAGGAATACGAAGTCCAATTTCACAAATAGCTGAAAATTATTATACTTGAGTATTTCTTAATATGAAGTCGATCAAGTGAAAAATGAATTTTTTATCAAATCAGAACTTAGCTTCGATCAAATTAGATCGAAAATTCAGTCAATTTATATCATAGAATTGATCGAATTGGAATATAAATTCGAACAAACAAGAACTTTTATTCGATGAAATAGGAACGTCTAATTTTTCGAATCGGAACGTTTATTCAATCAAATTCGAACGTTTAATCGATCAAATAAGAAAGTCTACTTGACCAAATATTAGCATTTACTCGATCAAATAGGAACGTTTACTCGATCCAATAGAAACGTTTACTCGATCAAATAGGAACGTTTACTCGATCAAAAAGGAACGTTTACTCGATCAAAAAAGAACGTTTACTCGATCAAAAAAGAACGTTTACTCGATCAAACAGGAACGTTTATTCAACCAAATAGAGCGGTCCTTAAAACTAATTTTTATATTTTACACTCATTTTGCGACACAAAAATAAATAGTAGATCAAAAGTACTTCCTGAGACGGGCCCGTCGTTGTTTAGCCACTGAAATCCTGTCTAAAAAGGTCAGGACACAATTCAAAATAGATTTCTAGACAACTGAACTTTAAGAAAAACTATTGCAATACATATTTTAAAACTGCTTGCTAAATTATACAGAAATACTACAAGACGATACATCTAGATCTCATAACTATTCAAGAGAAAGATCATTACTACACAAATGAACACTTCAAAAGGCATGTTAATGTTCATGAGGTATCTTAAACTTGAAAATAAACACTGACAGCAACGACATATTCCCCAGACCATTACACATATGCCAGATTTTTTCAGGGAAAATTTTTGTACTAAAGACAATATCGTGTTTGCAGTTGTGAACTGAATCAAATGAGAATAATAGTTTAGTTTTGAAAAGCTAAAAATTCATTAAAAAATGAGTTAATAGGTTACTTTCCCAAGTTAATAGGTTATGGGAGAGGTGAGGTCCCTGCCAAATAATTACAAATTGAATTAACTGTAACTACTTGACTACTTTTAGCGGCAAAGTTTTAAAGTAGTATGTTATTTTTTATCGTCGTTAGATTGCATAACAATCATGTTTAGTTGTTCCAGCAGCAATCTCGTTATGGTGTAAGCAAACTAATGTATTAAAGCCTTGGGCACTGGTTTATAATGCATCCTACATTACAACTAGGCATATAATTTCTCGCCACTGCAAAAAGGATCAGAATTTCCTGAAGATAATTTAGTAGCGTACCTGCAGACCCGCAGGACCTGTAATTCCCTATGCTGTGAAAAATGATCCTCTATGTACTACAATTCAGGAAATTTTAATAAAGGTTGGTGTATGCAAAATATACATGATATGCCAGGTATGCTGTGACGTTTGAGTAAAGTCCTCGTAAATTGATTATAAATTTTAGAATGAGTACTTTAGGTTGTGTTCTGTTTTATAAGGTAACGACTTTTTTGACCCACAAATACTTAGTTTCTGAAATGGTGTTGAGGGAATGTCACATGAAATTGATTTAGTTCAAATACTTTTTGACGAAATATTCCAACCGAATTCAG
Source organism: Entomobrya multifasciata (assembly GCA_034693345.1). Taxonomy (NCBI): domain Eukaryota; kingdom Metazoa; phylum Arthropoda; class Collembola; order Entomobryomorpha; family Entomobryidae; genus Entomobrya; species Entomobrya multifasciata. The sequence goes on along the minus strand of JAQFXM010008377.1, from coordinate 698 downwards.
TATTTTCATGTGATAACTAGATCTTAACTGCAACAATCTTGTGTTCAATATTATAATGAAAACAAAAAATGTGTAGTAATAACGTCTGTTTTGTTGCTATGATTGAAACTTTAGCGCATAGAATTCAGCTTTTTTCTATACAAATTGTAAAATGACAAGAATTTGTGGATAAAAATTACACTCGTGACCGTGATCCTTCTAGCTAATGAGATTGCATTTTAATTTGTGTAATGTTTACAGAATTCGCCTTGTTTATTTAAAACTTGTTGGCTGTATTGTGTGAAAAAAATTGAATTGTAGCTAAAAATTTAGATAAACAAGCTAACATGTGTTTTTCAAATCCGTTTTTTTGTTACAAAGAAACAAAGTTAAATTAAAAAAAATCGTCAATGAATGACGAATGAATAAATGGAAACAATTGTAAAAGTTATCACTTGCCGACTTCTTACTGGATTTTGATTTGCATATTTATAACATCCAACAAAACAACAATTTGGTTAAGTAGCGGCTAGTGACAAATATTGTTCATCTGAAACGCCTCAGGCCTACGTTATTACACATGGTAAAATATTAATCTTAATATTAAACTCAACAACTCATCGGTCATTTGACAAGCAAATTAAGTATGTGCGAAAGCAATTTGTAAAGTGACGAGTCACCCCACACATGCACACAAGCAAAACACTGAACTCTAACTC
>JAQFXM010008376.1:0-10731 GCA_034693345.1 Entomobrya multifasciata | reverse complement strand
CTTTCAGTATTTTTTTGTGTAAATTATTTGAAATCGCATTAATGACGCGTGGTCGAATACTTTTTTCGCTAACTGTATGTATGTATGCTATTTTATGTAGCATTTTGATAAAATAGAAAACCTTCAGATTTAACAAAAAAAGGAGAGAAAGCAGCTCGACGAATGAAAATCCCTTAGCGTTATCAATACTGCCATCAGTAAAAGGATTTTTCTTTTGAAAGTGTATATAAATACTATGTATATATGTACAAATGCGTTGTGGGTACAGAACTGAGTACAGTGACTACACAATATTCACACATGCGATTGCATAAAATAAATGTGATTGTAAATTATAACTATAGACATTATCACAGACCATGTTCTAAAACTACCACAGGGCTGTGTGCACTTTCAAAGGATTTTGTAAGGATTCGCGCATTTATTAAACTTTTCTCTTTAACAACTCGTTATTTTATTGTGGAAAAGTTTGATAATATATGTATGTTACTGAGAGTTTTGTCTTTGTAGTGTTGCACTGTGAAAGGCATGCTTAATATTCACCGTGTTGCATTCTTTATTCTTAAATTGTTCATAACATGACAAAAGAGTAGTTCAATTGACAGACAAAACCAGCGATTGTGTTTAACAGCTAGACAAGTAGCCCTTCCTTATTATGTAAAAAGTTACTACAAATTGACATCAAAAATCGCTGTTTTGCTCCAGCCCTTTAACTCATAAAAATATAATGAGGATATACGAGCCTGCCTGCCTGATAACAATCAAATATGATTCCATATACAATATACATACTATATATACATGACTGACGCTTGTGGTGCTTCTGAAAATGTACAATTTTCATGAAAGTGATGAAACTTGTGATGATCATTCAAATTTTCGTTTCGTTTATGTTCAAAAATTGGAAAATTGTGAATGTGCCCGAAAATCATATGATTGAAACTTCTCAGAATCGCATTGGTATGCTGAATACTGGCAATGATGTCAAATTTTTCCTTATTGAACATCTAAAAACGTAATAACAGATACGATACAACTCCTTTCTTCTTGTGAAAGATTTACATTTCAAACGTATGACATGCATATTATCATTTAATACATTAAGTTGACAAATCTTTCAAGCGATGCGATGCAACTCCTATCATTTCATGGCATTGATATCAATATATCAAATGATAAGATGTAAGGAAACATCAGATAATATTTTTATATAAATAGCATTACACTACATACTCATTGAGTATTCTCATCGTCAATGTCACTTCATATTAACAACCATTGCATAAAATGCGCACAGTTTCTAACTTTTTTCATATCGTATCATATATTGTATTCCAAGCAGAAGAACACGACAAACGAAATGTTGAAAAAATACGAATGGAATTTCGAAAATTCTAAAATGGGATAGTTTTCTCTTTTTTTCTCTTTCAGAATGTGTAAATGTCATTGTAAAAGACCTGTCTCTTTTTCATATGTATGGTAGCACAAATCCGTCATATTTTTTTGTTTATTTTTCATTTCAAAAGCGACAGAGAAAGAGGCGGAAAACGACTTTACTATTGATACTGCTCCCATTTCGTCTTTCAACTTTCTTTTTTTCCTAACGTGCTTGATGCTTATGCTTCGCAGTGCAAGATGACTATCTCTTTTTCTTTGTGTGCTTTCAATGGCTTTTATCATCATACTTCCATCCGATTGTTGCAAGGCAGCCGGTAGTGTATACCTCTTTTGTACACACTCATGTCACTCGTATTTTCAAATCTATGAGATTTAAGTTGTCAATGCACACCAGCTATCTATATCAAAATGGGCTTTTCTTGGACAAGTCAGGCAGGAAATATATCATTTCATGCGGCAATGACGCAATGTAATTTGTGATTCATGTATAGCCAACTACAGAGAGAAGAGTACTTATACTTTGTGTGCAGATATAAAACATGAAATAGGACTTTTGTTTTTACCTTGTTTTCCCTTTGGTCTGGATGGAATAATATATAAGGTTAAAATACCCTTTTTCAGGCTAGGGTGCCCTTAATACATGGCAGAACAGCAATATTCACCAGTTGTTTTCACCCATTTTCTTTTATTCATCTGAGATCAAATTTCTGACAAAGAAATATTATCGTCTACGCCTACATTACTGTAACGAATCAACAAGAGACGCCAGACAGAAAAAAATACCACTTGGAAAGTGTTCCACAGGAGAATTCATACATTGATAATATTGTATTCTCTTCTCATTCACATGACTCAGCATGAAAGTAAGAAAGGACGGTTTTAATTACATTTCGCAGAATGAAAACATGTCATAAACAACATGTGTCGAGATCAAAATCAAACGAGTCAGAATCATTTCCCCAGAATTTTAGACGAAATAGTCAGTAGTCATAAAATAAATCGCTTTTCTGGGTATCGGAATTAATGTATTGGAAAATTTTATTCAGCTGAACGAGTGTATATTACATGATCCCAAATATTTAGAGAAAAAAATCTTTCGACAAGATTAATTAGTTTTGGATCTCTCCATCATCGTGTCTTTCATCATTAAAAAAAAAAATTTCTCTATATCGTCGTTTTCCATCTGTTATTGCTGTATATATAAACTATACACCATTAATTAGGTGTTCAAAGTTGCAAACGAGTAGGAGTGAAATTTGAAGAAAATTAAGAGGGACATTATTTTATAAAATATCTCTTTGTTTACACAATGATGGCTGTTGATAATAATCTGCTGACGTTTTTTATTTAATAAATTTTGTTGAATGCCTCAAAATGTTACGTAGAATAGAATACGTATACAGGCAATAGACATCCGTTCCTCCACTGAACTAGTTAAAATGTAATATGACATTTGAAGAAAGTAATGGTGATGGTGCCAAGTTAATCTACTAATATCCTTAATGTGTTATAGTGTTTTCCTAATAACTGACGAAAATGTCATGTTGCGTCAAATGGGTGTGAACACATCTTTTTGACAGCATTCACAGAAATTGCTCTCCACAAATCGACGTTTATTTTATACACAATAGAATCCAAAACAAAACACTTAACACACTTTCTCCATTTTCTGTCACTTCCATACTTTTTGTTATTTCATGCTAGCCAAACAATTCCTTGAGAGCAACGTTATATTATGTTTGTATATGATAGCTTTCATTTCACATATGACATATCAAGAAATTTTCACACGAATCAAATGCAATTAAATCATAATTTTGTGACCCAGCGTGTTACTCATAACGGAAAGTGACATTCAAATTGAAAGGCGTCATTTTTGTTACGTTCGTAATTAAATAGTATGCACATATGATTAAGATATTAAAGTATTACTGATTCCATATTACTGCACAAACAAAGTATGCTTCCAAATAATTCGATATTATTACATTTACTAAATTTTTATGGAGCCATTTCATTTTACTTCATGTCCATTCGTTAGAAAAGCCACAAAACACATATTCCGGATGTTGCACATCACAACACATCATAACACTCTTGTTATCTTTCATGCAAAAAAAAATCGATGTTATCATCAACAAATACAAAAATGGGGAAAAGCACAAAAGAAATAAAGATATGCATCGTTATTTTTACCTCAGGAATCAGCTGTTCCGGCCTACTTCCTGTCCCATGTTGCTCCCCATTATGACTATAGTGGTTATCATGACTTGTTCCGGAGGTAGCCGCAGAGGCTCCAGAAGCAGAAGCCGGAATCGCTGGAAACCGGCTTCGTGAACTGGACCCCTCTATCAGCAGTTCTGGGTTTACATTTCCTTCATCAGTCTGTGCCTGTCCTTGAATCTTAGGTATCCCATTGTAACCATACGATGTGGAAACTGAAGGTTGTTGCTGATGGAACTTGTACTCTGTATCGGACAATATGTTTGAATCACCACCTCCTCCGCTTCTCTTGTTAAAACTTGTATGGCTACTCCACGACGACGACGAGGATGAAGATTCTGCGACAACAACTACACTACGTTCCGTAACAATTGGCACAAAGATGAATGCTCCCAAAAGGAACGAACAAATCCCTTTTCTCATCTTCTTTCCCCAAGAATCCTCTCTCTCTTTTCACTCGTTTCGTTTTTTTCTCCTTATTGTGTGATCTGCTCTTTCTTGTTCTCCAAGTGTGTCTACTAAGTTTGTTAGTATGTGCTTACGGCTATTTTATTGCTTTCTGCTTTCTTCATTCAATCTATTATTATTTGGAGAATCACCTTCTCTAGTTTACTTCTTGCCGTCTAGTCTTTTCTTTTCCAATTGTAATCCTGCTTTTTGAGAGGATTGAGAATGCAGCAGTATGTCCAATCAGTAATATTGCTGGCAGTATCAGCCTTTTTGATTTCCTAGTGACATCATTATGCTTTCCTTTGAAGAAAGCATGTGAACGAACAATAGAGAACAAGGTAGTTGTTCGTGTATTTTATTAGTTTTCTTTTAATTCTTCACTGTTTTATGCGATGCGAAGTAGTTTTACCAAAAAACATGGAAAGAAAAATGGAAAAGTTTTCTTTGGACTTCTTTGGTTGTTGGGTTTGATGAAATTAAAACGGATTGACTGTATCACGTTTGTACCATTTACTTTGCACCATTGCTATTTGGATGTTTTCTTTTATACATAACTTCAGTTTTCAGTGTTTTGTGTTTATCCACAAGTTTGCTTTCACTTGCAGAGAAATGTCTTAGCCGTTTTCCCACATTGATATGTAAATTACCAAATTACAAGCAAACTATGTAGTACAGTACGATGCTCAGTGCATTTACAATTTTGTGTTATTTCACAATATTTCTCTTTCGCAATGTAATTTACTTTATAAAGTCACATATATTTGGAGGATCTCAACTGAATTCGTAATGTAAACATTGCTATTTAAATAGGCAAGAGGCTGGTTGGTTGGTAGGCCGAGCAATCAGCAATACATAAATAAAATTTTCGCTTCTTTTGCGTTTCTCTTTTCAATCTTCTCTGTACATTTATTTTTAAAGGGCTACTGCTTTCATCCGCAATTTATAACTTTATTTTACTAATTTACTACCTTTTTATTTATCTGTTGTACAAGTAGAGCCGAACAAAGGGAGAAAGTTATTATGCAACAACCTTATTTTAGTGTCTATCACCTTCTCTTGTGTATTCTTGTCATGATATTATTTAGATGATGACGACAGCGATGACAGTTAAAAGGACAAGGGGAGATTTATTAGTAGGCTGATGCTGCTGTTTTTGTAGCCAGTAAAAGTCTTTTGATGTTGATGGTGGGCAGCATAATATTTTCTTCTGAAAATTATTATTATGAGTCATCTCATTCTCTACTCCCTCGAGCAAATGTAGTCAAGAAGGACCACTTAATGAATAATAAGACCATAAAAGGGTTCCATTTTATGTTATATGTCTGTCTGGTCTTCTGTAGCACTGTTTCACTTAAAATTTATATGTATGTTAAGATTGGATACAACATTGTATAAAATACAAATGCAAAAACCGGATGGTTTTTCAGAGATGTATGCCAAAGTTTGTGTGTACTCCAAGCTGAGCAACGAAATCATAAAACTGGAAACTGTTGAGTTGCGCTATTCAGATATTCTGTATCTGCTTTGTTTCGTTTTCTCGTGCGTTGTTCAACTTGCTGTTTGCTTTCAATTCTGCTTCAGCGAATCGCTTGCCAATGCCAATAAGGCCATTCCTTTATAATGTCTATGTCTGTCGCTGCAACAATACTTGAATATAAAATACAAGTATGGATAATGGATTTGGAAAGGAGTGATATTTGAAATTTGAAATATGCATGAAGGGAAAGTAGATGACGATGAAATTATAAAAGATTCTCTTGAAGCGAAAGCAAATTAGTCGTAAAGATGATGAGTGCTTTTGATATAATGTCAGGTCCTTCACATCCGATTTTCTCTTTTCTCCTCGTCTACTTTCCTCGTGTTGTGTCGTGTCGTTGACAGTAGTTGTAAATATATTTACGTTAAACTCCCCCACAAGAAGATGTAGTCAAGAGTCACAAACATGCACACAAAATTTTCCTTGCTGTGTGTTTGCTATGTATCTTGGATTTACGAGGATGATATGATGGGTGTTGTATGCTGCTTACTTTCTCTACTTTAAACTTGTTCACTTTTCCTCCCACTCCTGTCCCTCTGAGTAGTTACCTCTTTTTAGCTGCTCGAGCTGTTGTAATAAGCTAAGAGCCCACTTCCTTCTTCAAAATTTTTCAAATGGTTCTGAAGAGAAGTGTGGATGATGAACTAGTGACAAAACACACAACCTTGTACTTATCTTACTTGGTGTTGTATATAGGATCAACAATAACACTACGGATGTTGCTCCTACTGAAGCCGAAAAAAATGGAGTGAAGGATAAATATGATGACGATACTTTGGTATAATGGCGATGATGATAACATCAGAAAAAGGACCGATAGGAAAAAGAGAAAGTGAGAGGGAACAGCAAAATAACAGCACCAGCAGCACCGGAGACTAGAATAAGAACACAGAGATGTATAGACAATGGTTCTTTACAAGAGGCTTTCACTCAACTGAACTGAACTGCTGAAAGAAGTCCCTGGTTTCACTGTTTTCTCTCTCGCACACACACATACATGCCCACCACCAAAATGTACATGTGCCTCTTTTTTCCTTCAACGATGCACACACAGTAGTCACACACACTCTGCCATGCCACTGTGATAGCTTTCCACTGTGTTATATTACTTTTTGGATTCAATTCAGTCCGTTAAGCTCCAGAGTTTTTGCTTCCATACGATACGAGCTGCTGCTGCCCTTGCTGCCTGGAAAGTCGACGACAACAACGGGGACTATGGGATATATGTAATGTGGAATGCCTAAAATATAGATCAAATGGCAAAAGTGTAAGTGTCGGCGTTCGTGGTGGTGGTGACGGTGTGGTAGCAATAATGGAAGCAGAAAGTGCACACACACACAACTTTTTTGATACAATCTCAGGAGGCAGTGTGCGTGATAACTAAATACGAAGGAGACACCAGAGTCGGAGTAACTTGAACAACGATATGATGGGAAAAAGTCGCAGGGACAAATATTTAACAGGCGTGGTGTGTGCATGCAAGTATACCAACGTTTTGTTCGTTACAACTTTTTAGTATGGAGACTTTGGAGAAAAGTTTAAAATTGATCAGAATTATGAACAAGATGAAGAGGAGTCTGACGCATTTTGGTTAGTTGTCCGTGTCGGAAAGTCATATAAACTTTTTGAGGAAGATGATTGGTGACTTTTTGAAAATAGTCTCACAGTGAGCCACTGTCTTATGTGTATGTGTAGTATGTATATATCATCCAAGGAAGGAAGGTGAGAAATCAATGAACTGTAGGTATTCCGGCAAAGATGGGTTGCTTTCACTGGCCAAGAAACGTTTAGGATTCTGTAAAAAGATCAAAGTGAATTTCTACATTTATTGTTCTAGCGGATTAATTTAGATTGCAATTTAAAGCAGGAATGAGAAAAATTAATTTGATTTCTTAGAACAAACAATTATCCAAACCAGTACAAATAGGATTACATAATTTTGTTCGACTATTCTTCTTTCTGTAGATGTTCTCAGCAGTATCTACTGCTTTGCTGGGTTTGGTAGAGTTTTTTTTACTCAAAAATGTAGTTGGCATAAATCTAGTTTTGCTTAGTGCTGTATGAATTTTCTGTGGGATGTGCAACAAGATATTTATGATTTATGTATGAAAATGTCAGTTACTAAAGCTGACATGTAGAAAATGAAAAATAAAACAAAAATGCACTTTCTTTAAAAAGGCAACGTATAAAAAATCAAACTAAACGGACTTGATTTTATTTTATTATTTATTTATTTATGATGCAGTAACAGAATGCAATCAAAAAATTCATATTTTCAAAATCAGAACAATTCATATTAGTTCATGGAGCAATGTTTCAGCTTCAACTGGCATGAATACGCAATTTGCAATGTGAAACAAAAAGAATGCACGAAATAAGTATGTGTAACGAAGATGAAAAGCGTCAGATTGAATGAAAAAACTAGAATACTTTTCCACGAATTCGATATTGTATTTCAAGTAATTTTAAATCTGCATCACATCATCATATATTTCCAGTGTCAAGTGTCAATTCATTTTGTGTTCATGAATACAATATTATAATCGAACGTCTAGTCTGCATGGTCTGACAACGGTGAACACAACAGTAAAATAACGATTTTCTTCATTTGTTTTTGACTTGGAAATAATTCAACTTTATAGGCCATATTAGATGCTTATAGTACCTTTTCGTTTCTTCAGCCTTTCGCAAAGATCTCAGACGAACAAAAAGGAACTATGATGATGTTACTTTCCTCCTTCTTGAGTATAGAAGATAATCAACCATTAACAATGCAATAAAGAGACCTTAACCAGTTTTCAATGGTCTCATTCCGTCAAGTAACGCATTCTTTTAAGTTCAGTGTACAAACTGTTTAGCCAGCTAATAAATGCCTGTCGAAAGTGATAGTGATACGCAAGAATTGCCCCATGCTGTAATACATACTTACTTCACAAAGAGATAGTTTCGCAAAAACAAACGAATTTTTATTTTAATTTGCTCGCTTTCAGCTTTCCTTTCAAGTTTAGCTTGCCATCCATTTTATAGTAAACTTTTCGCATTTTTGCTTTACGCTTGGCATTTTCTGTAATATATTCAATCGAAGAAATTGCCTAACTAAAACCAAGGATTTTCAGTTGACATACAAACTTGGGAGCTTTCACCTTTTACTATTTTACTTTCTCCTCCAAATCTAAAAAAACTCATTTATTCAACGCTAAGTGGAATTTTTTATATCATCTTATCTCAAAGTTTTAAATTGTAGAAAGATAATGAAACACGAAGAACCAATCATCTAAAGTATATTTGAAATTACTTAAGTAAACTAGTACTTGAACCTCAAAAATACGCACAAGTACAGCGATATGTGCATAATACAAATATGTTTAAAAATACACATTAAAATTAGATTTTTGGAAACAAATAGTTCATTTTGTAGTATTGACAAAGCATGCAGACATATAGATGCTCCATTCCGTAGCAAAAAAAAGGAAATTTTATATTCATTCATTGGTCCCAAAAGTTTCGAGCATTCGATATAAAAGCACACTGTTTAGAGTTATTTAGAAGCGGAAGCAAAAAATAAAAGTTATACTTGTACTTGTAGTTACTTATCGCATAAAATTTCCTTTGATAATAAACTAACAACTAAGCAAGTTAGAAAGCTTAATGTTTTATTGAAGCATTTAAAAATCTAAATACTTAACTAGCCATTACATTGCCATTGTATTTTTTTGCAGATATTTGTCTGTAAAAATCCATCTTTTTAGGATTATATTGTTATCTGAGAAATGAATTCAATTTAACTTTTTCTCACGGAAGATTCATGTCCTATACCCATTTTTAGGGAAGTGGAAAACATCACAAAAAAATCGTTCTAAATATCGCTCAAGGCTTTCGAACACTAGTCCTAGTGGTAATGTTGCAAATTGTATAAATAGGAATATCTTTTGCAATCAACCACACAAGTGAAAGCCATGTGGGTTCGATTTGGTAAAATTGAATTCTTCGCAATTGATTTCTTCTAAGCATTTCAAACAGGAAAACGAAAGTAGCCAGAAGTGACCCTAGAAATCTTGGTTCCACATCAGTTCCTTTCATATGGTGATCATTTTGCCTTCGACCACTTGTATCAAGTTATGCATTTATAATAGTACTACAGGCAACACATGTATAAGTATAAAGCGGCTAATATACACTTTCATTGCACAATTTACACGATCTGAAGCATTGTCGTGATTAGAATACTAAGAACCACGAACGGAACGGCAAAGAATTCGTATTCCGTAATAGTAAAGCTCTGACATTGTTGTCTGTTCATCTGTCAAAATCGCATGAATGTTAGAATACATGGTGCTTTTGGTAGACAATAAGCTATTCGCAAACTCAAAATTTACAAATGCCATTAACCAAAAACTACGGGCTGCTATCGATTGTAATTTCTAATGCCCGTTCGTTGCTAATCAAATAATTCAAGATCGTCCCTTACATCTTTTCAGCTACTAGTGTACATGCTATGTACGATATGATATAACTAGTTATTCCATTGATACTTACTTCGTAATGGTTCTCTGCATATCCTCAGATTCACTAAAGAAAGAGGATTTTTTTATTGAAATACAATTTCGCAATGTACTGACTTGAGTTCTTAGGCTGCATGCGGTTATATTGCACAAATATCCATATAAAATATTTGACCTTCCATGGTCAGTTTTGATCACATTCGACACTGTAGTAGGTACAAGATTGTTCAACAGAAAGTTTAACTCCAAAGATGAAGTAAATATTATGAACAAAAAAGTGATGTCCTATTGTACTCAAAGATTGTACAAAAAACTTGCTATATGACCACAATAGATTGTAAGACATCAAAAGAAACAAAGAAGGGGAAGCAATTTAAAGCACTTTTTTCACCACAGCAGTAGTAACCACTCAACTTCAAAAGTTCAAAAAATGCTGAAATCCCTATACTTGAATCTGTACAGTGATAATCATTATCAGGGATTTTTTCAGAACGTTATGAATTCTCATATCCTACCTGAATTTTTTCATTAACATTCTTCCAGAAAGTCTTTGCAGTAAAACATGCAGTAAATCGATATTCTTCACCTAAGATTTTTAACATAAGATTTTCAAAGGTTTTA
>JAQFXM010008375.1:0-10732 GCA_034693345.1 Entomobrya multifasciata | reverse complement strand
AATGGTCAGGGAGGGCGTTGGAACGTCCGGTTTAAGTGTCAAAAATGCAAATGAGTTTCCTTCCAACACGGAAACCACATCTCTGTGCTTTACGGCGCTTAAAGAAATCATGAATTTTCAAAAAACTTGTTATTCTAAGTTGTTTCCAAATGTCACCAAAAGTGCTCTATACACATGTTACTTATTATTATTGACAAGGAAAACAGCCACTCCATTTGACCCCATTTTAAAACTAAATGTTAAAATTGTTCATTTCATTAAACGATTAGTTAAAGTTAGTTTTTTGAGAAAGTCAAATAACCACACAAGGTTGTGAAGTATTCTAGATTTGCCAACAAGATAATGTTAACTTTTTATTTTATAACTAACTTAAAATTGGCTGTTTAGCTAAACCACATGTTGATATACAGTTTATTTCCCAGCATTAATACTAGGAAATACAGGTACACGGATTTTATGTAACTACTAATTAAGAATATTCTTCGTCTTCACAATATGCACATGGTTTGAGTTCAACGACATGATGAAATTCAAACATTTCTGAAACTTTTAACTAATGTTATAGGTTTTGGTCTCCCCTTGAAAGTATGAAGTAAAGGTATTTTCCACTGTTGTTAAACAAATGAAATTAATGAAACTTAATACTTTCCACATAACAACTCTGCTTGTAAACAAATATTCATTTGATATTACAAACAATTTTATACTTGAAATGATACGAATGGCAGTATTCTATATATCCCACTGACTGTAGATACGACAATTATTACGTAAAGACAATGGAAGCATCGAAATATTTGCACGAGAGATAAGATATTCGTAATGGAAGCGATAATGAAGACGATGATACCATTTAGCCAGCCATAAATAAATGACCTTCTTTATGAATTCAAATTGAATATCATGTCGACTTGAATTTACATCTCGACTTCATGCTGAATGTCGAAACCCCAAAACAACATCAATATTCCAATCTCAGCCAGCCAGAACCATATTAAATTTCATTCCACTCTTTATTTCGTCGGGTGCTTTCTAATCTACATTTCATTTTCTTTTGTGGTGGCATACCATCTTTTTATGTTACATCGTTTCACAAAATGCATAAAAGACTACATTTTTTTCCGGGTAAAACGGGAAACAATAAAAATGTATTGTCCCGTCTCGTGACCGGATGTGGTCTACCACCACACTACTCTCAGTTCGTTTCCACGATTTAACCCTCTGCTCATTTGTTAAATAGCGGGAGCAACTTGACATGAACGCAAAAAATACGAAGCATCGCGTTCTCCGCTGTTTGTTCACGTCCGCTTTCCCTTTTTCAATGGATTGCATGTTTAACAGCACTTTTATGGGTTTACGTGCCATTCTTTGTCCATTTGGAGCTCAAAAAGACTATAAAGAGCGCAGTAAAAAGCTACGGAGTGATATACATTATATTTCCATGTCAACATTTGAAATACTCTGATTTTTCTTTTGATCACTTGAGGTTTCGTTTGGGACGGTGAAAGGAAATGTACTGCGTTTTGTTAGCATTGGCGATGAGTAATTACTGAGGTGCTATCTAGAGCGACCTTTTCTTTTCATCAGAAAGACACACGCGTCACATGTGACACGAGAAGAACGACAGCGGTACTAAAAAATACGCTTCCTGTCAAGACTGTTTCCGTAAGTAAAAGAATACCCACTGTTTCTACTCCCCTTGTTAGCATTTCCTAGAAGCACACATTTATCTGACGTTTTCCAACTAGATAAAAGTTCGAGTTAGCAAAGTAGAAATAATTCAGAGAGCTTTTTAGAAAAAAGTGAGTGAGAGGCAGTTGTTTTGAACGTTAGAAAAAACGATGATAATCTAACCTGGGCTAGGACACAGCACGAAAGTAATACCTTAGTTTGGATGTCTTTTTATACGTAACTATTTCCAAAAAAAATATACTTGAATTGTTTCTCCAATGGACTTGCTCTCAATCAGTTATCATTTACTATATGTGACGAATATTTAACGCAACCGGAATGTGTTTGAGTTTTTCTTAATTTGGCAAACATTGGATTATAGTGCATTGACCACTAGGATGTAGGACTACAGACGAATCATTTTTGATCGAACCGTTTAGACGGTAAAAATGGTCATTATTCAAAACACTGTTGTCAAAGCTTCAAGCATAGTTTTTAATCTGTTTTTGTCAACCAGACAAGTCGTTATAATAAGAGTACTGATGATGAGCACTTCGAATATTCATATCATTTTGACAATCGACATTTCATGATATCTACATTAATTGACATCACACCACTAACTCGACAGCTCGTTATAAAAAATTGGATTGACTGTGACACAGTGACACTAATATAGTTCCAGCAATTTCCCATCATTGGAAAATAATGATAAAATATGGACGGTTAAAGTTGTTTCAGGTTTGTATGTAATAGTTCGAGAATTGGCGCCACCTAATGTACGAGCCAATAACTTAGAAACTTCCATTACTACGAAAAAGTTCTATGATACTCTAGCCACCAAGATTTCCAATAAGAGTAACCAACAAAAAACTAACCATGGTGAACCCCCTATGTAACTTTTGCTTTGAAGAAAACCACAAGCCAAGCTACGAAGTGATTTGTTACCTTTAAAGCGACAAGAATATTTACGACTACAATGAAACATTGTGCGATTTTAGAAACACGTGTACATATATTTTATTTTTCTTATCTTATCCATGAATCCAGTTGTAGTCGAAAATCATAAAGTGCAATCAAAAAGCATAAATTTTTTTACAACTGTATGCATTCCTATGATCAAATCACACCTTTTTATTTATTCCACTCGACAAAAGTTCCAAAACCCGGAAATCTATTACATGTGATTTATGACTCAAAATGGTACCACCAATATAAAATGGAAAAGGGTGACATGTGCCGTAACATGACCAGGTAAAAAATACATTCACAAATTTCTGCTGTGATAAATTAAGATGGTCGCATTCAAAATTTCTAAAAAATACAAATTCGGGTTTTTTGTTTAATAATTCTAACTTCTCGCGATTTTCAACTTAAAATGTTCTAAAGCAACTTTCAACTTAAAGCAGATTTAAAGGTTCTAGCCTTAATTAGTCATTTTACAGTTTTTTAAAGATCTCATGGGAATTTCCACTACTTCCCATTTGATGTGCCTTAAAATACAGGCATAGGCAGAGCTTCAAATGTGCCATTTGAGGGTATTCATTTCAACCACAAAATGTATCTTTGAAAAACTTCAAGAATTTTCCCGACCAACCATTTTCGTAGCATACCAACTTTTATGATAAAGAACATGTAATTTAAACGCCTTTTGTGTCACAATATTAATACTAATCTACCATTCAGAAACTTTCCGCTGCCTGACAAGTATTCCGTTGTCTTGATGACTTCACTTCACAACTTTCTCCACTAAAGTGAAAGTTTTTTTCTGTGAAAAGCTTCATTTTACAATTTTACGAGAAAAGATGGTAAGAAACCCAACTCTTCTAAAACTTGTTTTTCTTGAGGGAATATTAGTCCACTTTTCAGCACTTCTTCACTTTGCCCCTTGTCATCAGCATCCCATAATCCCATCCCACCTTCTATTCTTCATTTACCTCAACAAAAAGTTTGTGAAATCCCAAAAGTGTGAATATTACAAAACCTAAAAAAACCCAAACATTAAAAAGACCAAAGTCTGTCCCTATAATTTCCGGAACTCTTTTGAAAAGATGTTCCTTATTCCTTTGAGTATTACCACAGAATACAAAAAGTACAACAGCTAGAAATGATGGCTTAACGACTCCTTTACAGTTTTCAGCCAACAGCCAAACCGTTGTATGCTACTGCAATCGCAATCAAAGTGATGAATGCAGCTAAATTAGTACCAATTTTGAGCATGCCTCCAGGTGTCTTCAAGAATGTAAAGTCCAGGGAAGAGGTTCTTTGTCTCTGTTGCTGCTGTGAAGGGTTCGGCGCCATTTTTGTTGGGTCTGGTGTCTGTGCCTCCTGTTAGCTTCCAAAGGGGTGATAAGGCTTCGTCGTCCACTTCTAACCTAGAGTCGGCTCAAAAATGAAAATATTTTCAAAATTCTTTTTAAAAAGTAGGCAAACAAATGCAAAGAGGAGGGATGAACGGTGAACGTGTAGCGAGTTACATAAAGGAAAGCTACAAATCCCACAAAACAAAAAATGTAGCATCTGAAACTAGTATTTTTTTTGAGAAATAAGCCATTTTGATTTATGTTTTTTACAATACCATGAGTGTTTTATTGGCACTCACAATTGATTTTTTTAGGAAAAAAATGGTCTTGATTTATGACAAAATCCAAACTAAGCTTTATTACGTCCAACATCCCATAGTTTCTATCGATTTACAAGAAACTTCAAATTTTCGATTTAAACCCCTTCGAATATATGCATATTTGGATTTGGTCGTAAAAAGAACATTTTCAGAAATATTTTTCGATTTAACAGTTTATTGGTGGTAAGAAGTTATCGTCTATTGCAATAAATGGGACAGTTATGTACTACTTATGCAAATATATGCATGGTTGGTTATCGTTGCGGGTTGGAATTGCAAATTGAATTGAAAATGCATTATCAAGAGAGGGGTGCGTTTTGTACCGACATATTGAATGACAATGGATATTACATCGTACCACAGCTAGCATAAATATCAAAGCCAGGTATACATTTAAATGGCCTTGTTATTTTAGCCTGGTAAACCTAGTAGAAAATACCCATTTTCTAAAAAAGCTTTTTAAGATGATAGAAAAATGGATTCTGAAATTCATGCATAAGTGTATAAAAATTCATTCTACTATTTTACTCATATTTTCAACTTTGTTTTAATGAATTTTTATCTTATGAAATTTGGCAATGTTATTCATATTTTATACACCACTGGGAGTATTTTCCAGGGACCGTTTAATATCTTAAATCCGATACATAAAGGAGAAAACGTTATCAGAACTGAAAATGCACAAAAAGTATGCTTTGTTATAAAAGTATCGTAGGCTATAACTAATTTCAATTGATCCCTAACTATTTCCTTATAGTCATTTAAGATCTTTAATTAGCAATTGATCAGCTATCTACAGTAATGATTGTTTTTCATATCCGTATTTTTTATCTCGAAGAATTAAATGTGTCATGATATAGTTAGTACTAATCGCGACATTCTTATGCAGAGCTCTATTTTATACAATTAATATTTTTCACACAATGACAGGATTTTAATTATATTTAGAGATAATGTAATGGCAGGATGTAAAAAAAATCTATTATCTTTTTTAAACAGGAATTGAGATATTTCGGTGTTCAGGCCCACAACTTATCGTTCAACTAAAATCTTAAGCCCACTATCAGATCAATTCCAAATCCAGCCGTGGAAACAGTTTTTTTTGGACAATTTGGGACAACCTTTAATCTATCTACATCCAACATCATGCATTCTTTCAAGATTGCGGCAGTGGCTTGCCTATTAGCCATTCTCATCTCATCGGTAAAAAAATACATAAATCTTTTCTTGTGTTAAATTAGGAATTAAAAACAAATAATTAATTTTTTTCTTCCAATTTTCGTGATTTTTAAAAGGTTTTTTCAGCCTCTTTTGAAGAGAACTTGAAGCAACACAAGCTTACCAAGCGTGAGCCAAAAGCTGAGGACAGATTTTCATTTGCGGAAGAAGAATCTGTTAATGCAGCATGTTGCCCATGTGGAGGTAATAATATCAATCTCATTCTCACAGTACAGTGATCTATTTTTGCAAGAAATATAAATTGGCTAAATGCATATATCTAATTGATTATGATTGGGGTTTCTAAGGTCACACCTGTTGTGGATCTATGTGTCACGGATAAATGGCTCCATCATCACACCTCATCCCGGAAATGGAATTCAACAAGGCAAAATTATTAAACAAAAAATCAAATTCAAAGCTCAACGATTCAAAATGTGAACTACAAAATAACTATCTTTAAACGTATTTCCATCCATGTTTCATTACCTTAAATCCAATTAAATAAAATCAATTCCAAAACAAATCACACTTTACATTTTACAGGAACAGTTTATTGCTCTCTCTGTTTTTTTCATTATCAACATCATTCAAATTTAATTATGTTTGTGCTACAGTGCTACTCCAGTCTAAAATACATTTTTTCATATTTTTTTCGTCATTTCACAAAAACTTAAAACTACAGTAGGTAAACTCTAAGGCAGTATACAATAACGGTAGGAAATTAATAATTTAATGGTATTACGTTTTTAAAGCAACATATTTTGCATACACAGCTCTTTAAACTTTATAAATTCAATAAATAAATTAAGTGCGGAACGGAACGAAAATTACAATTAATGCGACTACAATTAAAACTTGTGTGAAAATGGTCAAGTCTCCTTCTCAGTGATCTGCTGACTTTGCTTGTTTGTCTTTGCCCCCTTTCCCCCCATAAATTTGAGAACAATATCTTTAATATCAAGGACCCCTTGTCCCCTGGTACTCCTCCGGAGTGGCGGCCCTGCTGATTCCTTGCTTTCCATGTCCTTCACTTCAACTGGCTTAATATCTTTAACTTTTATCTGCCTACTTTCTGTTCCCTCCACAAGCTTTGTTGGCGCTGACGCTGGGACAGCCTTTACAGCTTTCTTTCTTGAAAAAACGCCAGATTTTTTGGTTATCTTCTTCGTTTTCTTAGACACTTGCTTCAGTCTCTTTGGTGGCACCTTCAACACCTCCATTTTATTTTTTCTCTGTTGTTTAATCGACTTTTTCAGAATTTTCCACTGAGTTTTGCTCATTTCCTTGCTTACTTTTTTCTTCCTCGCCTTTTTCCTCTCTTCACCAGTCTTATCATTCAAGAGACCCAACGCTTTAGAGAGCATTTCCTGTGACAGACCCTTACTATTAAAGCGTTCCGCTGGTTTCGGTAATTTAGGTTTAGTCCATCTTCCAACCAGCCCATGTGTTACTCTGAGATGCCTCGTCAACTTATTTTGAGTTGGTAACCGATCCCCACAAACGGTACATTCATGGTGGTCATCCCCACCCATTCCAAATCCCAGTCGGTTGCGTAACTTCCGGTGGTTAGATTTTTCCACTTTATTTGTTGACTTGAGTCCAATCATGTGACCAACATAAAGCATATTTGGTTCTGAATCTTGTTTTTCTTCCTCTTCTTCATTTTCTAAAGTCTCCTTCTGATCATCCTCCTCCTCCTCTTCTTCGAAATCCATTGCATCATCATAGCCCACCTCACCAATAAAGCACATAATATCTTCAGCCTCCTCTTTGAGATCCGAGTCAACACTAGACTCAAAATCCACCTCAACCGCAGTTGAAACTTCCAACATTGTCTGATCTTCCATCCGATTAACAACAAGTTTGTCCTGGAGATCCGCCTGATAGAATCGTAGATCAGTGACCACTGCAAAGATCAAAAGTAAAAGCAATTTCAATTTTCACTTCCAAAAATTACGCAAACTAACCATTTTAAATTTAAATTACCTTCTAAAATCTCCTCTCGTACTACCAAAGCCTCCTCCGTATTCCCCAAGCTCCCATCCGTCCAACAAGGTGCACTCTCAGATCCCCTGACAACCCCCGAAATTTTGCTAATTTCCCCATTAAAAACTTCCATTTCCACTTGAAGCCCCCTAAGTAGCTCCAGCAACTGCATTTGCAATATCCTCACCTCAGACTCCATTTTCTCCGCCCTGGACATTGACTCCAATGCAACACCAGTTATCGCATTACACTCCAAGCACAACGAATAATTAGCGTTTTCCAAAGTTTTGAACGTAGTTTCCAGCTCCGGATTATGACTACAGTGGGGCGATGACTTGACCAGTAAATTGAACACATTCTTTAAATTACTCTCCTCTTTTCCAGTGGTGTTCACAGGGTCGCCCGACGTGGACGAGGTTCCCTCCTCCTCCTCCCCCTCCTTCCTCCCTTCAAATTTTGTAGATTCTTCTCTAACATTATCTAAACTACACATGCAAATGACACACAATTTGTGTTTGTTCTTCATAACTAGTAATTAAACTTAAATTCACTCTGATTTAATTACAATTCTAACAGTGAATCAATCCAACAACGAAATATTTCACTTTAAAGTTCTCTTGACTCTTGACTTTTTAAATCCTCAATACAAACCCAAACAGCTACCAGGAAATCCACAAAAAAATACTTCAAACTGGCGCTTGGCGCGCTGTTCATTTTACCCCAAAAGTTTGTCTTTTCACTTACCTATGATAAAAACCCGGACTGGATCTTCATGAAATGTTACGGTGATCAAGTGCAACTTACTATTTAATGGTAATTAAAAATTATAACCAAATCCCATAAATTTCAGATAAACCAGTTATTTTATTTTCAAAAATATATCAAAATAATTTATTGGAACATTTTTTTATACATTGACTTAATTTTCTTGAATGAGTATTTCCGCTAATTCATCGTTTCTTCTTGCTTCTAGTTTTCCGCCCCTTTGCTGTTGTGACCCCTTCCCCTCCAAAATCAATAATACTGCTTTGGCACTCCTCCACCCCATTAACTTTACTGTTACTCCTCTTTTTCCTCTTTTTCGGAGGTTCCCATGTTTCTGTACCGCTGCGTGCAGATGTACCTTGATCACTACTCCCCAAACTCTCGATCGCGCTCCTCATCGTAATCCTCACTTGCTTCAGTCCCTCCGACGGTGACGGAACAGATTCAGACATTTGATCAGACGTTGTCCCACCTACCCTAGAGGGGAACTTTGACACTTTTCTTCTAAATATATCTAATTTGTGTGACCTAGTCTCGTGGTGGTGGTTGAGGTGACCCTGACTCAGACTTTGACTAGCAGTCCCGGAGGAACGCTGTGAAGCCTTGCCCTTCTCTGCCCCCAAATCATTCAACGGCTTTTGTCCAGGATGCTGCTTTTTAAAATGACTCATAAGCTTAAAATAACTGTCCAAAATTAACCCACAAACTCTACATGCAAATCCCCCTAAATGCTTGCCAATCACGTGATTTCTAATATCCCTGTCAAATGTCGTCGTATGTTCATTATTGGCTTGTTGTGGTGGCGTCCACGACGTAGTACATCCAACACCCATACAATCCAGCACACTTTCCTGGTCACTTCGTAATCTGATTTGTACACCCCCCACAAAAAAAGTGTCATAGGAAGGGTCATACCGTAAAAAGTATTTGATTAATGGGTTATCATGATGGTCATCATATAACTTGCGTTTTGACTCCCTTTCCATCGCCCGTTTTATCAACCCTTTTTTGAAGGAACACATTCTAGCAAGGTTTACAGACTTAAATTTGGAAAGCCTCTTTACTTTTCCATTTTTCCGGGGGTACTGCTGAGAAATGTCTTTGGTGGGGGACTTCTCTTTTTTTGGACGATGGTCACCATAAAGTAAAGTGGAGAATAGGGTAGAGTCGTCCTGTTCCTCCCCCATTTCCCCTCCAATACCAATTACATGACCAACGAAATAGTTGGAGGTGGCGTTGGCGCCGTTCTCCTCCTCTTTGGACTCCTCATCTGAAAGACTAGCATCGCAGGTGATGATCTCCTCTGAATCCTGGCTTTCACTAAAACACGTGTCTTGCGTAAATTGATCCCTATTCTCCTCCAGAGGGTCAGGGTCATCCTCCCCCTTCTCCATCCGACTTAAAAGAATCAGCTTATCCTCCAAGTTGCTTTGGTGCAAACGCAAATCCGTCATCACTGCAAAACCGAAATCAAAAGCAAGTTTAATTTTAAAGGAATTTATTTAATTGGATTGCGTTTTAACCTATTTATCTTAATTAACTTACTTTCTATAATTCTACATCGCACTTCGCCCATTGCCTTCTCTTGGCATTTGTTGGATGATAAAGCTTCCTCGTCAACTGGGTTTGCTGAACCTGATGACCTTTTATACACCTTGTCTTCAATTTTACACATTTCCTGGTTCCAGATCTCCATTTCCCCTTGTAACCTTTTCAGTAAGTCAAGCAGCTGCTCCTGAAGTTGTTTCACATCCGTTTCCAAATGTTCCACGTGTGACTTCGATTCCAGTGCCTTCAGAGTTATCCCATTACACTCATCACACAAGTAAACATTTTCACCAATTATCCCATCGTTACCATCTTCCAATGTTACCATAGAATTCGACGGTGATTTCTGGAGTAGTTTCCTCAGCGTCAACCCACTTCCCAAAACAGTTAGTTCCTTCTTCAACGTCTTTGACAGTCTTTGATCGTCTTGACAATCTTCAGGCCCACAGAAGATGCAGAAAAATTTGGAATTCTCTTCACAATTATCGCTCTCCATTTTTTTAATGACAAGTCAACACATAAACCAAAAGGCTCCGGAATCAGGAATCCCCATGTTTAAAAACTCCAATTAAAATTAATTGTAGAACAGTTTAAACTGTTGTTGTTGTTTTGTCTGCCGTCAAGTAAACCAAATAGAAAAATGTAAACATTAAATCATTAAAACATCAGCAATACCGCCTTCACTTTCTCTTTTACGAAAATGAGAATTTCAATGATGCCCTTCTTTGTAGCTGCTGTATATTGAATATTGACACTTCAAGAACAAAGCCAAGCAAATCTGTTGTCCAGGAGTTCTATGTTTCTAAACCAAAAAATGTATAGACTATAGACACTAGACACTCGTGTCCGGACAACTGCCGCAATGGACAACTGCCACCTTGGATAACTGCCATACGGATAACTGCCATGCGGACAACT
>JAQFXM010008374.1:0-10732 GCA_034693345.1 Entomobrya multifasciata | reverse complement strand
GTCTCCGACGAGATTCCTTCCATGCATGTCATCCAACATTTGCAGAACTTCAGTCAATTGGTACTTGCCAGCAGCATTTATGAACTCCACGATGGTGTCAGGGTCACTCCAAGATGGAAGCATTTCTCCAGTGTAAAAGTAGTGCAAAAGGATTTTCATTGCTTTTCCACTAATGTCAGTCATGCGGATAATGCCGGCAGCACTTTCAGACAAGTCACAATTCTGCATCGCAGCAAAGACTGGGCACCGAGCTTAAATGAATACCAATATTCTTCGTTTCAATACGAGTACAGGGAATTTGCAGATTTAATTCAACGTATTACGAAACTAGTTAATTACCTTTCAGAATTATCTTGTGCGCCCTAATCTCAACATCATCACTAGTTAAAATTTTCAAGTCAGTACTTTCAGAATCATCTATTAACAGTGCTGCTTGGTCTCGCAGTAACCGCTCAAGAGATGTTTTGCGAAACTGTCCCAATTTGTGACGAATGTATTCCGACGGACTTATGGTGGGCACCTTCAGTGTCAACTGTAGTTTAAATCTGGCCTCGCCTAAGGGATTCATAAACTCCTCGTCTGCCGAATCCAAATCTGGGTTGAATTGCAAACACTCACTGGTTACCTGCACAACTTCCAATTCTTTTACTTCTCGAATTTTCTAAAAAAAAGAATAGAGAAAAACAATTAAAAACTATATATCCAATTACTATTCTGTATCTTGTCTATATGATTGTACAACCTTATCCGTATACTGGAACGAATTCGTCCGAAAATTATATAACTGCGTCTGCATTTCAGCTTCAACTTTAGCCAAATCTGATCCATGGATTTCCAATAGTTTCCAGCAGACCCTTGCAAGGCGCCTTGCCTTCCATCCTGAATTCTCACCAGGCACCACCTTTAATCCCACAAACCACTTTGTTTTGAACCAGGCATCAGGACCATCAGTTTCGAACACAACATGTTGACATTTCCAAGAATCCACGTTTTTTCGTTTTCCTCTCCAGTTTGGGATGCTCCAATTTATCTCGTACACTTCTTTTTCACGTTCCACAGACTAAAAAATAAATGAAATTAAATGACTTTTAAAACCCAATTAAAATTGCCAAACCACAATAGAAGTTAATTACAATTCCTTTTTATCACTTACTAACGGGGTTGGTACAACTGTCACCTCTTGAGTCATTGTTCAGTTTAATAAACGATTTAGCTTTGCCTTCGATCGGTGATGAAAACTTAATTGATATGAGTTCTACAAATAAAACGTATCAAAAATTAATACTTGAACACCTCAGAACCACATTACCGAATAACAAGTTAACTAACTCTAAGAAATTGTCAGTCAGAGCAGCAAGATGGGTTTTGTTTACTTTTTTGCCCTTGTTGTGATCTTAGGCATTTTGTACTTCTTAAGCATTGCCGCGGATTTGTTGACTCGATGACTTAAATAGGATGCACACAATCGTACTGTAAGCTCTTAAGCTAGAGTTTGCATGTAAGGTATAAGGTATGTTGATGAATTCATGCAATGCAGTCATGTTGAAAAACCCAGAAAACACATTGATTTTTTTTAAAATGACCATTTAATAATTCTAAATAAAGTGATTTTTAAACTGTCATATGTTAAATAGCATACTTGACATTTTATTTATATTTAACTATTTAGATGACGGGTTTACGTGCGAAATTAATACAACTTTTTCTTACTTTCTTCGATATTTCTCATGAAATTAATTTTTAATTATTCATTTTAATTATACCGTCAGTAGTTAATACCTTTTCCTCCATTTGCTTTCCCCAACCAAACATTCCAATGATTTAAATTTAACTTATGAATATCATGAAAATAATGAATTTAATATATATGAATCGAATATTTTAACAATTAATTGATTGGATCATACGTACACGAACTAAGTTAATAGTGTACCTTTCATGGATCCATATTTTCGAAGAAATCTAACATCAATCTTAATTTCCCATTTGCTTCCCTCGACCAAACAACTCAAATAGCTCATCTGCGTTTTTCACCAACGCCGCCTTCTTACCAAAACATTTGAGTAAGTTTTCCTCCAACTTTTCCGATTTCTGGGTTTGTACCTTTGCCAATAAAACCATCCCATTTCCCTTTTCGAGCATCACTTCAGAGTCATTAGCGCCATACAAGTAATCCATAGTTCCCAAAATCCTTGACTCTCCAAACTTAACATCCGCCATCTCAGATATCTCTTCTTCTCCAAACCCAAAACGCTTAAATAATTCCCCACTTGTTCCAATTTTCTTAATCTTGTCAACAATCTTTTCTAGCAGCCTTGCTTCCGCATTCTCCAGTTTTAATTTTCCAGCGAAATCAATCAGTTGTACGTCCGTATGGTCGACGTCCCACACCTCCTTCCTGCCAAGAAGGTCATCTAACAGTTCCAGAACTTCGGTCATTTGATATTTACCAGCAGCATATAAGAACTCCACGATGGTGTCAGGGTCACTCCAAGACGGAAGCAGTTCTCCCACGTAAAAGTATTGCATAAGAATCTTCATTGTTTTCGCACTGATTTCGGTCATTCGGATAATTCCTGTAGCGGTTTCGGAAAGGTCACAGTTGAGCATCGCAGCAAAAACTGGACATCGAGCTAATTTAATAGAACATAACAAAAATAATCGGTTAAAGAAATCTCAAGAATTGCAATCAAGAAAAATAAAAATTGCAATTGATTACCTTTCAAAATTGTTTTGTGCGCCAGAATCTCAACCCCATCACTAGTGATAATTTTCAGGTCAGCATTTTTAGAATGGTCATTTAAAAGGGCTACTTGATCCTGAATAAACTGTTCCTTAGATTTTTTAGAAAATTGGTCCATTTTGTAAGAACCGTATTCCTCGGGACTCATGGTAGGTCTCTTCACTGTCAACTTAAGTGCAAATCTGACAATACCGCGGTTGCTTATCACGTCTCTGTTGACGGACGAATCTGGCTTGAATTGCAAACACTCACTAGTCTCCTCCACGACTTGCCCTTCAAACATTTCTACAGTTTTCTAAAAATCAGAAAAATGCCAAAACAAATGCAGTTTGATTTTTCAGGTAAAAATAATGTACGTATATTTCGGAAGACTTGTTTAGAATAACCTCATCAGTATATTTTGGCAAGCCCGTGCTGGGCCTTATCAACTGCGTCTGCAATTTAACTTCCATTTTAATCGACAAGGCCAAATATCCTGTGATCTCCAATAATTTCCAATAAACCCGAGCCTTCATTCCATCATCTTCGTCAACATAGTCATCATAACTAGAGACCACCTTTAGTCCTACAAGCCACTTTGTTCTGAACTTGGCCGATGGAGAACCAGTTTCAAAAACAATTTTCTGAGCGTTCACAAGACTCTCCGATTTCCGAACTTCTCGCCAGCATGGAATGGTCCACTGAACCTCGTAACAACTTTCTTTTCCTGGCTCGTCAGACTACCATAATTTTAAAAAAATAATTCGTTCAAAGTTAATAATTAAACAAACCAATCAAACCTGAAGTTCATTTCCATTTATGTTTAATTTTAATTGTGGAAAACTTACTTCGAAAACAGGAGTTGCAGTGAAAACGTGAACCTTAGTCATCGTTCAATTTAATAATGAACTAAATTTCACCAAAGCTAATCAATTTTTTATTAATCTCACACTGTTGGAAATGTTGACTTTAAAAACGTTGAGGAAAAATTCGAAATTAACTTCAACTGAATTTCAGCAAATTTTTTTCAATACAACTGCTCTGGCACAAGCACAAGGTACAAATACAGATAGATGACAGGCCGACAACCAGAATTAAAACGTTTTCCTCCAAGGAAAAACGAGTTGATACTTCCCACAGCACGCCAGTAGCAGTTTTTTGTCTCGCTGTGTGGCAATGACCTATGTGGTAAATATGTGCACCAGGTAAAGATGTTAGTCGGTTGACTATAAAATCATTCTATTTTTTCGTATGAATTTTCTGTGTAAAATAGAAATCCATCAACTTACGAAACACTTTTTAAAAAATTGTTATGGAAACAGTGAGCGTGAATCGTGAATGCAGTTAAGTATTACCAAATTAAAAATAGTATGATAAATAGTGATCAGACAACTTTGAATAGTTTCTAAAGAAGAAATGACAAAATAAGAGTTTAATTTATAACTATGAACAAAAAATAGTGGTTACTTCATAATGAACAATTTCTTATTGAAGTTTAGTAAATAATTTATTGAAACACTGGTACTCATACTCATATCACTGGCATGGCATTAACTGTATACTCACTAATAATCAATAATCATACATTCATGCATATATTATGTCCTTTATATTTCCAATTTCCACATTTAATTTCCACAACCAAACAATTCAAACAGCTCCTCTGCAGTTTTCACACATCCCACCGTCTGCGCAAACCGTTCGAGTAAAATATTCTCAAACTTTTTAAATTCCTCCCGTCTCATCATATACAAAAGGTTTCTCCCCCTCAGAAAAATATCTTGTGATGCAGCGTCTCCATACAAGAAATCCTTAATCCCTAAATACTTCAACTCACCAACTTTCTCATCTTCCAGAGTTTCTGCCAATTCAGATACCTCTTCCTCCTCATAGCCAAATAGCTCAAATAACTCCACACTAGTCCTAAGCGTCTTAACCTTGGCAACAATCCTTTCCAGCAGCCTTGCCTCTGCCTTTTCCAATTTTAATTTTCCCGCCAAGTTAACAAGCTGTACATCCGTATTGTTGGCGTCTCCTTCAGAATATCTTCCAAGCAAGTCATCCAACAGCTCCAGAACCGCAGCCATTTCATATTTCCCAGCTGCGTATGTAAACTCCAAGATGGTATCAGGGTCACGCCAAGATGGAAGCAGTTCTCCGGTATAGAAATAATGCAAAATTATCTTCATTGTTTTTCCAGTGATGTCTGTAATCCGGATAATGCCAGTAGCGTTTTCAGAAAAGTCGCAGTTGAGCATCACTGCAAAAACTGGACAATGAGCTAGAATTAAACAGAACAAAATCCCCAAATCAGCAATATAATTTTTATCTTGAAATTGTGGCGAAATCTGAAACTTTTGAGATTACCTTTCAAAATTGTCCTATGAGCCTGAATCTCAACTTCATCACTTGTCACAATTTTCAAGTCTGCATTCTCAGAATGCCCATTTAGCATGGCTGCTTGGTTTTGGAGTAGCTGCTCCACAGATATTCTCCGAAACTGGTCCATTTTGTAACGGTCGTACTCCAAACAACTCATAATAGGTGTACTTAATGTTAGCTTTAGTTTGTATGTGACCCTTCCTGAGGATCCGATGGTATTCATATCTGCAAACCTATCTTGTGGATTGAATTGCAAGCACTCACTCGTTTCCTCCACAACACCCAATATTTCGACTTCCTGAGCTTTCTAAAAAAACAATGTTATTCCGTAAAAAAGAGGAATCCTAAAATTTATTACTTTGGTGAACTAAATGAAGCTTAATTTGTTTACCTCATCAGCATAATTGGGATTTGGGATAATTTGTTTGGTAATTTAACAGTTGCGTCTGAAATTTAGCCTCCAATTTAATTGCCGGGGGTCCTGAGATACCCAATAATTTCCAGTAAAGACGTATCTTCCTCAAATTATTCTCGTCGGACACAACTTTTAATCCGACAAGCCATTTAGTTTTGAACCAAGCAGTTGGGGAAGTACCAGTTTCGAACCAAGCCTCTTGACATTTCACAAGACTCTTTGATTTCCTGACATCTCGCCACATTGGTATAATCCAGTTGATCTCGTAACTCTCTTGTCCGGGCTGAGTAGACTATAAAATGATTAAAATAAACAACATTAAAACTAATACTACGACAAAACGCTTGTATTTAAAAATATCGATAGATTATTTTAATTCAAGTATATTTTGTTGACTATTAACTTACCTCCGTAATCGGATTTGCAGTCAAGAGTCGAGCCATTATGAAATAAGCTTGTATACTCGTTTTTTTAAAAATGTAGGGATTTCAAAAAAAAATAAAGCCGGAAGAATAATTTGATAGGGTGTTATTTTAATGTCTGTCCTTTCATATACATATACACACGTCTTGACTGAAGAAGAACCACAAAGAAATTAACTCCCAAAATAAATACGCTTTTTTGGTTGGTTATTTTTGCTATTGAAATGCAATTGACTTTTTACTTTTATTAATTTAATTAAGCTGTCCGCATTCCGTACTCTGTATGTGTCGATTCAATATTAAATTAGATACAAGGTAATGAAAAGCATGTCGTTTTACTCGTTTTATACAAATAAGATTGTAATTTTATGTACAACATTTGTGCTCATATAAAGTCTTATGATATGTTTATTAAACAAACATATTTTGATATACCATACCTTACCGAGGCTCGAATGTCACAAATATTATGCATCACCATCACTACTTTAAGTGTATTTTTGACTAAAGTTACCATATTCATTACAACAGAATAAAGAAATGTTTGTAAAATACATGAACCTTTCAATATTAATTTCTTGAAGAATAGTATATTGATTTTAACATTTAGCGTACACATTCTCTATAATTAATTATTACTTGAATTGCATGATTTTTCATGAAGTGTCAACACACCCCGTTCATAAATCTTAATTGCAAAAACTAAATAGACAAGTGGTGGTTTTGTCAGCAATTTTATTTCCTCTTAACAAAATGTGATAACAACTCGCAAAGTGTAATTCAACACAATACAATTCATTAACAGGGGACACCTAACATCTTTACAAATCAATTAAGATCACACAAAAAATTGTTAACTTCATTTGTATTTCATTTCAATTATTTCCAAATAAATGCGATTAACCTGAAATAAATTCTCCAACTATTCTAATAATTTATTCACAAAAATTCAATTCAATTTAATAGCTTTATTTTATCGGCAGAATAATTCCAGCAACCCCGTCCCGTAATTCCAGCGCCCCGACCCAACTGGCATAATTCCAGCAACCCATTTCCAGCAACCCTTAAACGTAATTCCAGCAACCCCGTCCTATAATTCCAGCAACCTCGTCCTATAATTCCAGCAATCTCGTCCTATAATTCCAGCAACCTCGTCCTATAATTTCAGCAACCCCGCCCCATAATTCCAGCAACCTACAACCCATAATTCGAACAACCCGTTACGAGCAACCCATTCTGCATTTGCATGCATACCATTGGATTGTATTATATATCGCAGGTTAGGTTGGGTTAGGTTTTATAATAGGTTAATTATCGCAGGTTAGGTTTTATATTAGGTTAGGTTTCAGAGTTTGTGTCGGGTTGAATTCTGACTTTTGTGGACTGGGGCTAATATCGAAACCTGACCTAACGTAAAACCTTACATGCGGTACTTAACCTAATATAAAACCTAACCCGACCTAACCTAACCTGCGATACTTAACCTAATATAAAACCTAACCCAACCTAACCTAACCTGCGATACTTAACGTAATATAAAACCTAACCCAACCTAACCCAACCTAACCTAACCCAACCTAACCTAACCTGCGATACTTAACCTAATATAAAACCTAACCCAACCTAACTTGCGATACATAATACAATCCAATGGTATGCATGCAAATGCAGAATGGGTTGCTCGAAACGGGTTGTTCGAATTATGGGGCGGGGTTGCTGAAATTATAGGACGAGGTTGCTGGAATTATAGGACGAGATTGCTAGAATTATGGGATGGGGTTGCTGGAATCACGTTTATTGGTTGCTGGAAACAGGTTGCTGGAATTATGCCAGTTGGGTCGGGGCGCTGGAATTACGGGACGGGGTTGCTGGAATTATTCTGCCTATTTTATCCCTCCATTCTACTACTAGTCGAAGTCGACATCACTGTCCCAGTACACGTCGTCGTCGCTCCACCAATCATCCTCATCATCCTCATGCAATGGCCGCAACATCCCAACTTTCGGCTTGGAACTAATAAAGGCCTTATCACCACATTCCCTCACAAACTGCATATTAAATTTCTTCCTACCCCAATCTACCGACCAAACACTCAACATTTGCAACATTGGCAACTCCTCCCAAATGGAAGAAAAATCCTCGATGCCCTCAATCTCCACATCCTTATCACAAGCCTTCACCACAAGCGCCCTAATTCGTGTGCCAAGGTTGTCACCTGGCTTGATTCCCTCTTTAAAAAAATAGTTTTGCCAACCTCTATCCCCAGTTGACTTGAAATAAATTGTCAAAAACTGTAGGTTGGGCAGCCCCTTGAAAAAATCATAACTGAGATTCATGTCATCTGTCAAGTTGAGTGATGTAATTGATGTTGCTGCCGACGAAATCGCCACTTCATTTATTCCTTCGCACTCAGTCAGCTCCACGTCGTTTAGATTTAAACTCTCAATTTTAAAGTCCGCAAGATAGTTAACTACCTCTGAATCCTTCATGTCGATCCAGTCGAGATCCAGGAAGCTAAGTTTACGCAGTTGGAGGGGATTCGAGAGATTGGCCAAAGCGTTCTTGACCAATTCCTTATCATCCAAATTTTGTCCAATCAGAGTAAGTTCAGTTAGGCTTGGGAAACTTGATGCAACTTTAATATACAGATCGGATCGAATGCCTAATTTCTTTAAACCATCTTGTTGTCCATATTTTTGAATCATTCGGGTGATCCACATTGACATTTGGGACAAAATGGGAAACAACGTTTTGAAATCCACTTGCCAGGTAAATGCTTCCAAATTTGGTAAAATTGGGAATAACTTGTTTGCTTCGGGTTCACAAAAAAAGGGGCTTGTTTGTTTGTCAGCAGAGATGTGCAACGTTCCAGTGAAGGTCAATGATCTTAGATTAGGTGAATGGGAAAGGCATAGCAACACATTCCGACAGAGTTCCAAATGGCAATGGCGAGGACTTCCATCCAACTCGATTTTCAAAAATTCCACATGCTCACCATACTTCTCGAACAGTGCTACAGCTGAGGAAATATTTGAGATGGAGACCTTAACAGCAACGTGTTTTCCTGGAAATGGGTTCCCTGAGTGATTAGACATGACAGTGAGGAAGTTGTCGATTTGTAGAAGGGTGCGAAAAATTGACGCTGCAAATGTGGATTTTTGGGGGCGAATATAGTTGAAGTGGTTTTCCGAAGGAATTAGCTTTTGATGATCTTCTTTGGAGTCTGGTGGTTCCGGTAAATGCTGAAGGGCAACGTGGCTTCTGAGTGATGAGTCCACAAACGCTTTCCATCGTTTTGATACAAGCCGAAGAGTAAATACGTCTTTGAACTGGACACAAAAACAAGAAAAGAAAATTAATTAGTACGAAAACTAGGTAACTTAATTGTGTTAAGCGTAGAAAAAAATGTAAAGCTAATTTACATTGTCTGTCTCCAAATGCTTTGTCATCAAATGAGGCAGCACCTGTTCAAATTCACAATTAATTTTGTGAATTAATTAACCTGCAGCTTATTTTTGTATGCCATTTAATTAGTAAACTTAAACTTCAAATTATACTTACTGCCCCAAACAGCCAGAAAGCTTTCTTGCTTTGAAACGCCTTATCCAGTTCGGGAAACGCCAAAAGAACATTCCTGATATCTTCCGAGTTAACCACGTGGTTGAGAATGACCTCCCATACCTAATTTCACAAAAAAAATCCACCAATTAAGATAAAGCTTATAATTATAAATTATTCACTGCGTTACCGTTTCTATTTTTAAAAAATCATTTGAATTAAAACTACTTTATACCTCTTCCGGAAAGACGACCGAGGCCGATAAAAGACCTCCAGCTCTGCTAACTAATCCATCCATAGTATTATTTTGGTCACCTTGGAAACCAACTACCGCCTTTTCATTCACAGCCTTTTCAGCAAACTGATTTTGGTCCACTTCCATATCATTATCAGTGACTACTTCACTCAACGACGAACACACGGGTTTATCCATTTCTCCACGATCAATTAACAATTAAGTTCCAACAATTTATCAGAAATTGCATTGAATTTCAATGTTGTTTTTGAAAAAGTAGATTACAGTTTTCCCAATCAGCTGACTTTTATTTTTTTGCGCTATCAAATGAGGGTGGCTTGTTGTTGGTTTAGGTCGGTGGTCGGTGCTTGTACGGTAAAGTGCGTATCGTATCGTATAAAATAAGGGGTCATTCAATAAATGTGTAACGCTTTAATGGGGATGTGGGGTTTGAGGTCATGGGGGCTCTGTGTGTAATGTTAACTAGGGTATCCTGTAATATATTCTTTAAAGTGACAGAGTGGGGAGGGGCATCAGAAAAATCCATGATTTAGGAGTACGTATCTAATGTATGGCCCCACATGCACAGTGCGAAAGAAAAACGAATTTTAGGTTGTGTGTGTGTGGT
This sequence comes from Entomobrya multifasciata, assembly GCA_034693345.1. NCBI lineage: Eukaryota > Metazoa > Arthropoda > Collembola > Entomobryomorpha > Entomobryidae > Entomobrya > Entomobrya multifasciata. The sequence continues at coordinate 370 of JAQFXM010008374.1, read as the reverse complement.
CGTCGTCAATAACAGAAAGATACACAACAACTTTTGATTGGCTAAAACTTCGAAGCTGATTTTCATCTTTCTTTTTATCCAACGACTACACCTGCCACCTGCACACCCGCGTCAGATGTGGCCTTGAAATGTACTAAAATGAGCCAGGCACGCTAGTTGGCTTGTTTAGTGTTAGTCTTGAGTACTTGGCACTTGTGGAGCAAAGCCAAAGGCAAAACAATTAAAGTTAAAATTAATTAACTGTGAAATACACGTTTCACCCATCGGACTAAAAGTTGGTACGACGGTTGTTTTAGAGGTGTTGAACGGGTCCCGCTTTTTGCGGGTACCCGTGTCCGCCCGTGCCCGGGCCCGTAACACGGGCCGGGCC
>JAQFXM010008373.1:0-10736 GCA_034693345.1 Entomobrya multifasciata | reverse complement strand
AAATAATTAAGTAATTCTGTTAACTACTCGTTATTTTTGTGCCACTTAAGTGCCACTTTGTTTTTCTGCGGCATAAAAAAGATTTTTTTACGTGGCAAGTCCTTAATCCAATCCAGGTAAGTAAATTTTCACAATGAAGTGATTGAAATTGCCAATTTAAATGCAAGCATATATGAAAAACTATTTAAAATTATGTAAATATAAGCTAATCTTAAATTGCTATTAGTAAAATGCCGCTACATTCGGGCCTAATGTTATTGTGAAATCTGTTTGCAATTGCATATTTGCATTGTTCATTCCCGATATGACGATTATGCCGATAAACCGTGATGTAATGCGACCAAACAAAGGCGAAGTGGAGTTTTTCTCAGAAAAATAGCTTATCCAAATGCATGAACAAACACTCTGCTTTATGTAGTCTAGCCTGGTCAGAATTTAGCGTGCATTCCTGTTTCACGAATTCCACGAGATGAGATTCGGAGAAAGCGGCAATTGTGGTGCAGATGATAAAAAAATGAGTTAAGTAGAGATGTGGTATCTGATGCAATGCTAATGCTACGCCTACACCTAATTCATCTGCTGATGTTGGATGTGCTCTTTTTCTGTGTACAAAATCCCGTAAATACACATGTGTACACGTTAAAAGTCAAGTAGTCAAGTCACATTTACCAAATTGTCATTTTTCACATGCAAAAAACTTTCCAGCTGTTCGGTTTTGTAAGTAGGATCAGAGAATAAAGATTTCTCAGCCTTCAGCTGGACTTCTTCGAACAAAAAAATTTGTAGTAGTTTTAGTGAAATCATCAAATTTGTGAACGTTTATAATAATAATAATTAATCGTGAGAAAATGGAAAAACCCGGCTTAAAAGTTTATAACAGTTTCAGTCGAAGTCTGGAGGATTTCCAGCCGATTGACCCAAATGGCCGTCAAGTTAAATGGTACAGTTGTGGACCAACTGTTTACGATGCCTCCCACATGGGCCATGCCCGGTCTTATATTTCTTTTGATATTCTTCGCCGTGTGTTGGCAAACTATTTCGGTTATGACATTTTCTTCGTGATGAACGTAACAGGTAATTAGCAAATTTTTACAGCATGTACTTGTGGCTGTGACCTACCAACTCATCTTTATGATGAAGAAATCCTTACAGCAAGATAATTTACATTATATTTGATTGTCTCATAGATGTTGATGACAAGATTATCAAACGGGGCCGAAATGAATTCCTTTTCGCCAAATATTCCGATCAAACAAAAGACATCAGGAAGATAACATCAGATCTGGCCGTGGCGCTGGATGGTTATGTTCAAGAAACGTTGAAGACCACAGATCCCGATAAGAAAACCATGAGGGAGAAAATATTGACCACAGTTAAATCTAGTATGGAGGCTGTAGAAAAGGAGATCCAGGCAAACAGTGGGAATTGTAGTTTACTGGAGGAACAGCGCCTGAAACTGCTTGAGGGAGGAAAGGATGTACTGTTTGAATGGTTGGATGCAAATAGACCAAAGGATCAAGTTTTTGATAATGACGTGTTCGCAAAATTTGCCAGGAAATGGGAAGATGAGTATTTTGTGGATATGAAAAATCTCAATGTACTGCCCCCCGATGTCCTCACACGTGTTAGTGAATATGTCCCTGAAATCGTTTCGTACATTGAAAAAATTATACAAAACGGATATGCTTATGAGAGCAATGGTTCTGTGTATTTCAACGTTGTGGCCTTCCGAGAAAATCCATCCCATAATTATGCGAAATTGGTGCCTGAGGCTGTTGGGGATTTGAAGGCGTTGCAAGAGGGCGAAGGTATAACTGAGAAAAGACACTGACTCCTTAAACTTGTCCCATTACTTAAATATAATTGCCTTGTTTTGAAATTTTCAATTGTTCGTTTTAGGGGAATTGACAGTAAATCCAGAAACTGAAAAGAAGTCGCCCGCTGATTTTGCCCTTTGGAAAACTTCTAAACCTGGTGAACCTTCTTGGGATTCGCCATGGGGGAAAGGTCGTCCAGGATGGCATATAGAGTGCTCTGCAATGGCTAGTGCGATAACAGGGGACAGATTAGATATACATACAGGTATGCTATTGTTTTATAAAAGTAGTAAAAAACAAGTTCAAATCGTTGAGAGTTGTATAATTAGAGTTTTTGATTTTATGGAATAGGCGGCCATGATTTGAAGTTTCCACATCACGATAATGAAATCGCTCAAAGTGAAGCCTACTTTGACAGCGACAATTGGGTCAAATATTTCCTCCATTCCGGTCACTTAACTATAGCTGGCTGTAAAATGTCTAAATCCTTGAAAAACTTCATTACGATCAAGCAGGCTTTGGAACAGTACACAGCTAGTCAGCTTAGATTAACATTCCTGATGCACTCTTGGAAAGATACCTTGGATTACAGTCCCTCAGGAATGCAACAAGCTGTTCAGGTGGAGCAGAAAATTCAAGAGTTCTTTTTGAACGTCAAGGACGTTATGAGAACAGCCACAATTTATCCAAAATGGACGGAAACGGATTTGGAATTACAAAAGCAAATTGATTCGGCTAAGCTTGCGGTTCATGCGGCGCTCTGTGACAACATTAACACAAGAGATGCAGTTTTTGCCTTAAGAGATTTGATATCTGCTGGAAACATTTATATCCAAAATGGAAAAACTCAGAAAGCTGCAATAAATGCTCCATTACTAAAGCAAGCAGCCGTATACATTTCCAGAATTCTGCGAGTCTTTGGGGTGATACAAAGCTATGACCTTGACGCTTATGGATTGAGAACCTCGGAAGCCGCTGAAGGTGGACAGGCAAACGTTGAAGATATCGTGTTGCCTTTCATTGAAGTGCTCTCCGAATTTAGGGAGAAAGTTAGAAATAGCGCTAAAGGAATAAGTGACTCGGCAATTAAAGGTGGGATATTGAAGACCTGCGATGAAATTCGCGATCAAAAGTTACCGGATCTTGGAGTGCGATTAGAAGACCATGAAGGTAGATTAATTTTTACAATTTAAACGTATATTTTCACGTTTGTAGCCATTCAGGAGATTGTCAATTACTAAATTGTGTTAATATTTATCTAGGATGTCCAACGGTTGTCAAATACGTGGGTAAAGAGGCCATGCAAAAAGAAAAGGAGCTGAAGGAAAGGTTGGAGAAGGAAAAGGAAGCAGAAAAGTTAAAAAAGAAACAAGAACAGTTGAGATTACAGCAAGAAAAGGAAGCTCAAATGAAGATACCACATTTTGAAATGTTCCGTGGTGAAACCGATAAATATTCGCAATTTAATGATGAAGGATTCCCCACACATGACATTGAAGGAAACCCCTTGGCTAAATCTCAAGTGAAAAAATTAGAAAAGCTTTACCAGCAACAAAAGAAGAAATATGAACAATACCTAAAAAGTACCAGTAATAATGCGAATGGGGTTTAATTTATAATTCAAATTAAAAAATGGACTGAAGTTTTGTTCTTTACCAATGTTATTTAAAAGCATAATACTTTCATTTATGTATTTACTTTAGTTTTCACTTTCACTTACATAATTTTCGTTTACTTAAGCATACTAACATTCTGGGTGAAGATACTCAACTTGATGTATTTATGGGTATTATTATGAACCGGTGCATAAATAACTGTTAATTTGCTTAGACCTATACTTTACTAACACTTATATTTATAGCTTCATACAATTAAAATTTAATATACCATTTTATAAGGAAAAAACTCTTTGCGTTTGTTTGTATGATTGATTATGGATTATGGATACATATTGGAAATTGGAATCAAGTCCCTTATTAGGATTTTTGCAATGTCCGATGTTTGCTTGCAATCCAATTTCCCATTTGTGAATCAATAAACTGAAACTAAGATTTCATTAATTTTCACCAATTAAGGCATCGCTTATAACTCCAAAATTCAACAACTTCTGACATGAAATGACTGACATATCGCATCCTTCAACACATCAATTCAGAAGCTTTCAAAAGTCTAATTGATAAAAGAGGAAAACATATCTTTTATGTGGCCATCAATTTTAAATGATGATGATGATTAACCGTTGTTCATTGACTTAAATTAGTAGCTTTATGATTTCTCTTTGTTTTTCTACGAAACAATGCATCACGGTTTTTAAATTGTTGATTGTTGCATTTTTTAGATCTTTTTCTGCACGCTGTTGATATGCAATGCAATATATGAGGTATGCGGTGCATGAAGTGTGTGTGCATTGTGTGCATCTGCATCAACACTCTCTCTGCCCCAATCAGTTCCCCTGACCGTCTTGCTGTATGTTAAAAAAGCGGAGCATTGAGCGTAGCCAGCAGCATCAAAGCATAATATCAATCAGCAGCTTCTCTCTACTACCAACCAACCAGCAACTCTATTTTTTCCCAAAACATTTTTGTACAAGTTTTATATACAGTCTATCAAAGTTATCAAGCGAATTAATAACAGGACAAACAGGTAAAAAAAATAGGAACAATCTGTTATCTAACTAAACCCTTTCGGCAAGAAAATCATTTTGTATGAAGCATTTAAGTTGAGAACAAAGCATGCTAAAAGGAACAGTCATTTTTTGGTGACATTTTTCAGTACTTTAAAAAACCAGCCAGACATCTAGAAATACAACACGCACACACACCACGACCAACAGCTGCTCAAACAGTTAAATGAACTGAATTGTGAACTTGTGAATTTGTGATTTAATTTTGTACAAAGAAAACGGAAGTAGCGACAAGACTAAAGATCTATTTTTATAGCAGGCAATTAAATTTGATCGAGTTCGTAAGTATATACTTGACATTTTCTTGAATAATTGATTGGTTTGGATTTAAAATATGAAATTGCACAAGTTGACATAAATGAGGATTTAAAACTATTTTTAGTTATATACCTAACTGGGTTACAAAAGACGTCAAGAGACTGACTAAAGGAATAGGTGAGTTTTAATTTTAGTGATTTTTTTTGTTTTATGTAGTCGCAAATTGTATTGTGGTTTGTGATAGAATGTCATTTGGACGAAATTAAATGTTTTGGTTTTTTAATTTTTGACAGACAACTGGAGTGCTAAAGACAATAAGGAGAAATAAATCCACCCCCACCATTTTTATTGCTTGCACTTGCAGTACTTCACTTTCAGAATGTCAATGGTTGATGAGTAAGTTAATTGATAAGAAAAAGCTAATGTTTTGGTACATGTCAGTCAGTACCAGACTACCATGTTTATCTGTAAATATTTCTTTTTGTCGTAAGCAATGTAAGCTTCTTCGTTAAACATGTAGTCGTTTTCAAATCTTTTGATAAACACTTTTAATTTTTCATTGTTCATCTAATTTTTGTATCATTTCGTTTAACTGATCAATTGGAGAAACCACTGGATGCATTTTTAATAGTGTAGTTTTTTTCTACGGAAAGCAACGTGTAAATATGTAGTTTTCTCTTTTTCTCTTGTTCTTCAATTCATGTGTGCACCACTTGTCGTGATTGAAATCGCTAATGATAAAGTACTGATTACACGATATTTTTCGTTTGTAAATATACTTTGAATGTAGGATTTTGTAAGCTGTTTTACTACAATTTTCTTTTTTGGAGTTTTCGAAAAGGGATTACTTTTTCTCATTCTCTCTATATATTTTTACTGTAAATTACTCTGATAAAAAACACCTTCGTTTCCAATTACATGACTCGCAAGCCAGTTATGAGCTTGAAGTTAGCTAACGGCTATAATTTGAATGTTGTATATATAATTTACTATTTTTATTATCATTTTTGTGATTTTTTTGTTTTGTTTGTTTTTTTCTCGCTTTTCCTGTTTGTGTTCTGATCTGGTCTCGTATTGTTACTTCGATCTCCGCGGCTGTACCCTCCGAATCGAAATATTAGTGTTTTTTTGAACCGTTTTAGCCTTCGCAAAGCCGGGGCAACTCCAGAGGATGACATAGATGAGGAGGAGGACTTGGTATGATTACTGACTTAACTTGTGTGAAAGAGTCATAAACGAAGACTTTCTTCAATAGTTGATAATTTTTCCAGTTAAATATAATATGAATTTGTTTTGTTTTATTATCATTTTATGTAGCCGCCTTTGGATGTCGGCCCCACAGAACACAGACTTCAGTATACATACGGTCTGTGGTATATTGGGAAAACAAATTACCAACAGTATGATTTAACTCTTAAGAAAATAGGACGTTTCGCTTCAGTTGAGCAGTTCTGGGCTCTGTATTCACATTTAGTTCGCCCGTCTGACTTAAACTCTCCGTCAGATTTCTTTTTATTCAAGGATGGTATTAAACCGATGTGGGAACACAAGGTACTTAACTAAACCATTGTTAGTAGCCAGTCAGTCAGAATGCATTTAAATTGAAAGAAGAGATTTTGTACTAAAATTTTATCTTTTTTTATTACAGGAAAACAGAGAGGGTGGACAATGGCTTGTGAGACTTAACAAGGGGTTAGCTGCTCGCTGTTGGGAAAATTTAATTCTAGCAATTCTCGGGGAGCAGTTTGATGTGGGTGATGAAATTTGTGGTGCTGGTGTGTCAATGCGACAGAAAAAGGACTGTATCTCTTTATGGAATCGCAATGCAGCGGATAAAGAGGTCACGGAGAAAATCCGTGACACTCTAAGAAAAGTTTTGAACTTACCATCTCACATAACACTTGAGTATCGTTATCATAAGGACGTTCTTCAATGGGTTAACACGAGAGATGCGAAAGAAGCTATGGAAGCAGGTCAAAGCTCTTCACAAAGTAGTGGGGTTGGGGGCGTGGGATCAGCATCATCACTTAATACGTCAAGGAATCGTCCTTCGAGTCCAAATTTAGATAGTATTCCATCTTCAAGATCTTTGGACAGAGGGGCACCAGGTCTAAGCGCGGCAGCTGCAGCTATAGGGTCACATCGGTAAACAATCATTGTCAAGGTCCTTTCAAAAACAGGATGAGAAAATTTACTAAATTTCGTACACATGCGTTTTCAAAATGAAATGAATTTTATTGAAAATGCACGAAATCAAACTACAAAAAACGAATAAAGTTTCAAAGTGTATTGTTCTTTATTATATCCTCTTGTTCTATTCAATACAATAAGTAGATATATATAAATACCCGTTTGTAACAACTTTTGTAACCCAGATTTCTACCTAAATTTGAAAATAAAAATGTTATTTGTTGTTATATTCAAAAGAAAATCTGATAAGACAAACAAAGAAGCAAAAAAGAAAGCATGTATGCATGCATATGCACATTACAAAAAATTACACATTGATTACCTGTCCTATTCATATTACCTTTTTCCTTTTACCAGACCTATTTACCAGCATTAATTATTTTTGAAACAACAATTAGCGCAAGCTTAACTTCTACTTTTAACTGTAGTTGTACACAATTAACAGTTTCAAGCGCAAGGGGGCCTTATTCCAATTTCCATTTCATAAACGATGCATTTTCATCCAATTAACTGGTTACGCTTACGTTCACGTTATGCTGGACAGTGCAGGTGAATTTATATTATGCGAAAATGTACGTAAATTTTTAGGCACGTGCCCCCACTTTGTTTGAAAACCAGAGCGGTATCAGTCTAGATGCAGTTTTTCATTTGGATTTGGGTAAAGGAGAAATGGGATCAAAGCTGAGCTGAGAGAAAGTAGTTCCAGTCTTGAAGTCATATGCGAATGGATGTTAGATGTCACACACGTGCGCTCCTTCTCACCGTTAAAATTCAGCTGGGGATTGCGTTGGGGTTGGAAAGTTAACACCCGTTTATTAGAGTGAAATCTGTCAGATAGAAAAAGTCATTTTTCAGTAGTATTCGAATGAAGAGCAGCGCTGTGGATTTGAGGGGTAATTCTATTGGGGCACTTTAAAATGTGTGGAATTTGGTGTTGTATTTCCACTTGTGAAAGCCAAATAAAAAATCCAACAATCCGTCAGTTGGATTGCAATAATGAGGCTGAGAGAAAGTGCAGCGTATGTTTGAACAAAGAGATCAATGTAAGAATGGTACATAGTACCAACCACACAACACTTTCAATGCATAATATATTTTACAGTATAAAAACATCACAATAATTTAGATGTGGATACTGAACGAATTTACTTTCACTTTGTATTAGGATGTGTGGGATTGTCACAAGGACTTCGTTGGAAGAAGGGGACCCGACATGACGTCAACCGAATGTCTCCAAATAAGTACATCCTCCTCTTGTGCAACTTACGTACATCTGGACAGTCATGTTTTGTGGACGCAAGGGGAAAAGCCGCAGCGACAACCTTACCAAAATCTGGACAGTACCAAATACATGATTTACAACGGAGATATTTATTCATTCGCAGGCTTTCACCAAGACACTGAGGAAAACTCGACTACGAAGCGACCAGATCCGATTTCACAAATTGCATCTTCGTCCACAAATGATGGTGTAAAGCTATTCAATCTAATAGAAAATTGTAAAAGTGAAATGGAAACTTGTAACCTGTTAGGAAATTTGCAAGGGCCATTCGCATTTATTTTCGTAGATATAACGCATCAGCGAATGTGGTTTGCAAGAGATTTTTTCGGAAGAGAAAGCTTACTTTTTAGCTATGAGACAAACGAAAATGAGACTTTCACCTATCACATTTCCTCTGTTAGTGTATTTCATAATTTAGTTGAAGTCCCAACTTCAGGTCTATTTTGCTATGATTTAGGCACAAAAGAAATGGTACTTTATCCCTATTCACATACACGTGCTAGCATTTCCACATTACAACAAGATTTCGGATCTCTATTGAAAATTTGCAATTTTGTGTAAAATTTTACTATTAGTGATGCAGAAATTGGTCTGCATTTTTCAACAAAACTAAAACTGCCAGAAATACAAGAGTCTGTAAAACTAGATGATGATTTGTTAACGTCTTTAATTAATACAGCAAGTCTAAATAAGTCAGGGGAGGATTTTATCCAACGTAGCATCACACATCTTTCACAATATGTCGAGGAATTTAAAATCCATCTTACTAGATCAGTCCATCGTAGAATATCAACTCTTCCACCATTTTGTAAAAAGTGTATACCAAACACAAGAGAAAATTACGATTGTCCATCAACTAATATAATATGCGATCATTCTAAAGTAGGAATACTATTTTCGGGGGGTTTAGATTCAACCGTAATAGCTTATCTTGCAGCCGAAGCAATGCCAACTGGGTCGTCACTTGACCTCATAAACGTCGCGTTTTCAAGAACCGACGACTTTTCCAAAATTCCAGACAGGGAAACCGCTTTGGCATCGTATAAAATGTTAGAAGAACGTTTCAAACCACAGGGTAAACGAATTAATTTGGTTTTAGTAAACGTAGGAAAAGCAGAAGTTGAAGAGATGCGACAAGAAAGAATAAAACATTTGATATCTCCGTTGAAAAGTGTTTTAGATGATTCTTTAGGCGTTTGCTTGTGGTTTGCCGCAAGAGGGATAGGAAAGTTGTACGATGTTAGCAATTCAACAGTACAAAACGATTACATTTCACCAATTAGGGTTGTTCTACTGGGTTCCGGGGCAGATGAACTGTTAGGAGGTTATGGGAGGCACAGGTCAGCGTATGAGAAATTAGGATGGCAGGGCCTTGGATCCGAAATGCAATTAGATTTTGACAGAATTTCGTTAAGAAATATGGGGAGAGATAATAGGGTTGTATCTGATCATGGCATTTGTCCAAGAATTCCCTTTTTGGATGAATATGTTGTAAATTTTCTTACAGCGAATTGTGATCTGTGGGTCAAGTGTTGCCCTGTTAATATAGGTCCTCTGGGATCACGAGGAAGTGGTGAAAAGTTACTGTTACGTGCGGTAGGTGCTAAACTGTTTGGGGAACAGTATTTATCATTAGCGTTATTTCCTAAGCGTGCAATGCAATTTGGCAGCAAAATTGCCAAGTTGGAAGATTCTAAAGAGAAAGGCGGAGATAGCTGTCAGAGGTTGTTGTGAAAAATCGACTAAGCTTTGTGATAGAAGGAGAGGCTAAATATAAGTTCGAATACATTTTAAAATTTATAATTTGTATCAGACATACATGCATATTTTATTTTGTACTTTCAATATACCATGTTTTTCAAATGTATTATTTTGTCAAGAATCATGAATAATAAAACATTTTTTCTAAAAAAAAATTGACTCATGAGTACATGTTCTGTTTTAATGGCATCTTGATTTTAGTATATTTAATGCAAGATGCTCCTCGTATGAGTTTGAAACATCCACGTAAGTAATATTAGCTGAACAATATACATTTTTACCCAGGTTTGGGTACTCAATACTCACATGACGCATGCCGACATTTTTTAAATACCTAATTGCCTTTTACATTCCTTGAATTCCAATTCATCAAGCGTGCTCGTAATGTACATCTTCAAAGTTTCTCTGCACACACACACGTGTCAAGTTTCCTGTCATATTGCGGTGGTCACAGAGTCACATTAATACAATGAAATGAAACAAAGAATTTCTCTTGAGAATCCAGCAAAAAAAGTCAAATGCAAATTTTCGTTCGTTACATATCCATTGAATGTTGAATGCGTGATGTAAGTATTAGTATTAGAGCAATAATATGTAGGGTTTTGGATGATGCGAAGAACAAGTATAACGCAAAATAAACTTCTTGGTGTGTATTTTTGTGTGTGAGGCAAGGCTGAAAAAAATGGGTTCGATCGTATCTTAGGTTCGATTTTTTACCGTACCGTACCGTATATCGAACCGTATC